>CM072819.1:66520749-66759198 GCA_036937905.1 Salvia rosmarinus | reverse complement strand
CTTTTTCTGAAGTCCACGGTAGCGTTTAGATTTTTGTACGCACCGTGATTAGGTACACGGAGTGATGCTGATATTTGCTTTTGGGCATCATACTCTGTACCTGGTCTTTTGTAGATCTTAAAAACGCTGATGAAAGTCCTCGTAGAAGCATTTAATGTGATATGATGATAGCTCCCCGAGAGCCTTTTGTTTTAATATTGTGATAAGTGGTGTTCGATGATGTGTTAGATTTATGCTCATAATTGTATATACCTACCGTGCTGATATATTGTAGTAACCCGAAAATCTCTTAATCCTACTTAGAGCCTAACTAAGTATTAATTAGGAGCTTAAAGGCATTCTATCTCTAAAAATTTATAAAAAAGTGCATAATAAGTTAGTAAACGATAGATATTCGATTAATTTCTAATCGAAGAATTTGGCTTTAGAAGAAGTAGAGATAATTTAGAAATAAGTTTCATTTTGATAAAATATGAAATATATGGTTCATATTGTGTGTTTGGATGAAAAATTTCATTTAATAGAAAATGTTCTAAAGAAATGCATTAATTATTATTTATGTGAGATCAATTTATAAAATGAAATGAAATAATGTTTAAGATATTAAATAGCTTAAATAAATTTATTTTATTAATATCTAATGATAAAGAAAATATTTCCTATAATTTTCGAATTTATTGAATAAATAGAATAATTATTTGATTATTTGTATATGAAAGCATTAAAGCTATATTTATATGAATTTAATTCCAATAATGGAGATAATTGTTTTGGATATTTATATTAATGAGAAAATTGAGTTTTTACTATTAAAGAATATTAATTTCCAATGTTAGCAATTTTAGAAAAATATGTATATAATTTTCGAAATTTTTAAGAAATAAAAAAAAATGAAAAGAAATTTAATAAAGGTATATGTATATGTGTGCCTTCTAGAATTTTATTCATCAAAAATCATCTTCTACCTCCATAATCCCTTTCATTTTCGAAACACACCAAGCACACACACACAAAAAAATTTCTACACTTTTAATCCATGTTATAAGTGTAGAATTAATTGGAAATCATAACAAAGAAGGTAGATACTTTATTTAATCCAAGTTTTTGTAGTTTAAATTGAAGAATATGATCTTCTCATGTATGAGGGATTTCGAAAATTTGAAGATTTTAGTTAAGGTTGATTTGTTTAAATTTTGTTATGTTTATTGATTTAATTATGTTTATGAAGCATAAATAACATAAGCTATAGTTTTAATTCTTTAAATTCATGAAGTTGGAAAATTAAAGTATCATGCATGAACCCTAATTTTTGTGTGTGAATTATGTGTTATGATTTGATTAAATTGAGTTTAGATATGTGTAATTAAGTTAGAATAAACATGATTTGATAAAAGAAATTGGAAGAAATTGAAAGCATGCAAATTTTAAAAATTTCGAGAATTATGATGTTGAGTGAACTGTGATTTCTTGATTTTATTTGATGTATTTAATATGGTGGTTGAAGGGCATATATTGATCATGGAATAAATGGACTTGTTTGAACATGTTTTAAGTTCCTAAGTATATATTTTGGCATATGGTGTTGATTTGGTGAAGGTTGGGATGAATTTGGTTGAGTTTGGATTGAAATGATGATTCATTTTATAAACGTTACTCTGTCGAAATTTCGCTAGAATTGGTTTACTAATAATGTGTTTTGAGGATTTAATTAGTAAACTTATGATAAGTATATAAATGAGATTGTTCACTTGATTGTTTAAATTGAGGTTTGAATTGTTGTACATGAATAAAACTAAACGTATGTTACTTAAGTCTTAGAATTTGGTAAAATCAAAAATAAGATATAATATGTTCAAGTGAACAATAATGTTGCTAAATTCGATAATTATTTCAATTAGAAGGACCAAGCAAGGACAAGGGCGTTCTGAAGGACGAGAAGGAGAAAATTCTCGAGTGACGACGTGCCAGGTAGGTTTTCTTCTCCTTAATGTATGTTAAATATTGAAAATCTTATTTATATCTTGCATATTATTACGTAAGTAAAATTATGAGATTTATTGAAAATAATATCATGTTATATGTTGGGCATAAGATTGTATACTTTGTTGAGTACAAGATTATGTTATTGTTGAACATAAGATTATGTTATCATCGAGAATAAGTTCATATTACCTATATATGGAAGAATTTTGTTAATGACCGGGAAGTTATAATTTCATAGACCGGCAATGACCGGGAAGTTTAAAATTATATAGACCGGTCAGGGTATTGAGAAGGAGGCCTATGTCTCATTAGCGAACAAACGTAGATAGGGCAGGACTGTGATTGGTAACATTTGGGTCTAACACAGGAAGATAATACCAGTATAGCATAATATTATATTAATTTGCATTGTTACAACGGTATAAAATCTATTGTCACTGAAAAGCTATTCAGCTATTATTTATTTCAACTCTTACGTTGAGAAAGTTCGGTAAGTTGTTCAAGTTTAATATTGTTGAAAATCTATTGAGTACTTGTTGGTACTCATGCTTTGTGTTTTTCTTTATGCAGGTTGAGCTCGGAGATGACGATGGAAGAGGATGCTGAGCTAGGGTTCTTTTGTTGTAAATTGTGTTATACTCTGAATGTCATGTCTTCATACATGACATTCATCCATCCTTCCGTTGTCAAACTCATATGATCTTGACGTTGACTTTTGATAACCTTTTGTGTTTGTTGATGATGTATATGAAATCTTTAAATATTAACTTTGATCTTAAGTTGGTTGTCAATTAATTAGCTAAATTCATTTGATTTTGGTGACATTTCAGATTAGAAACTACTATGTTATTATTCCAATTTAGTCATAACCTGATTACTTAGTTAATTTCTTAATTAAGTAGTTGGGTCGTAACATATATACATTGATCCTGATTGATAGTATAAGAAGATATTTAATTTCGTATCTTTATGAAGGATAGGATGCCACCGAGAAGAAGAAATTATGAGGTAACACCTGAGAGAGAAGACACCCCACCACCACCACCGGTAAGGCGGATTGAGGAACTATTCCTCAGGCAGAACCCGCCCACTTTCAACGGGACTGGGAATCCCATGGATGCTGAACTTTGGATTCGTGCACTAGAGCGAATCTTCAATTTCCTCCACTGCACCTCGCAGGAACGCTTGTCATGCGTGGCCTTCCAAATGACCGGTGCCGCCGACTTCTGGTGGGAGGCAAAGAGGAAGACCATATCTGAAAAGGAACTGGAAGAGTATACCTGGGAGGAATTTAAGGAGGAAGTGTACGAGAAGTACATTCCTAAGAGCTACCGGAAAAGGAAAGAACATGAATTCTATAATCTACGCCAGGGAAAGACAACAGTCAAAGACTACGACCGTGCATTTGTGAGATGTCGCGGTATGGGCCTTAGCTGGTCGACACCGATGAGAAGAGGACAGAGAAGTTCCGGACGGGAATTCGCCATGAGATCAGGGTTTCGTTGGCTGGCCACGGAAATCTGACTTACCGTTAGGCCCACAGCAGGGCATTGGACATCGAGGCTGCCTTGCCTAAGGATAGGAATGTCGCTGTGCATCCGCCGAACCACCAGGGGGATCGTGGGAAGGACCCCACCAAGGTCAAGGATCCAACACTGGCCAGGCCGATAGGAGGCCATGGCAAGGGAATAACCTGCCATCTAGGCACGGACAAGGTAATGGACGCCCCATGGTACCCGCATCTGGCGGGGGAAACCGAAGTTCGTGAGACTCCCCATGTGCCCAAGGTGCTATAAGAGTCACAAAGGGGCATGTGCATTCACGAATGATGGATGCTTCAAGTGTGGCCAGAAGGGTCACTACTCTAAGGACTGTCCTGGGGTACGCCAAGGAGGAAATGATCGTCCCAATGTGCCTAACTGAGTCCAATCGGTCGCGCTATCCAAGCTCAACCGTTTCAGCAACAGCCCTCGATTCAGTACTTCCAGCCGATCCAACGACCCTATCAACCACGGCGACAACGATAACAACAATGGCGACAACAGCAACAACAATACCGACAGCCGCCGCAACAACAGCAACAACAACAACAGCAACAATAGCAACCACCACCGTAAGCTAGGGCCTACGCCCTCAATCAGGAAAGAGAATTTCCACGGGAGCCGCTAAGGAACCAAGGAAACTTGGCAGGTATGGGAACACTCCTCCAATTGTCTGTTATCCTACTATTTGATATTGGCGCCTCACATTCTTTTATTGCTGAAGCATGCTAGAGAACTTAGGACTAGATCCTAAACGTGCTGAATAAATCATGAGAATTTCTTCACCAGTAGGAGGCATAAGAACGGTAACCCACACACGCTCGAACCTAGAACTTGGACTAGGCTTACTTAAGGTCATGAAAGATAACCTTCACGTCATACCTATGATCGATGTGGACATAATCCTAGGAATGGATTGGTTAACCGAACATAATGCGACCATCCTGTGTAATGAAAGGAAAATTTCTTTCCAACATCCCGAAGAGAAACCTACAGACTTTCACGAGATCAGCATGGGGAGAAGAGTCCCAATCATATCTGCGATATAAGCAAGGACGTTGCTGAATAAGACAGAGAACCATGCCTACCTTATCTATCTCTCAAGAGGAAGACCAGAATGAGAGAATGATAGAAGACGTTCCGATCGTGAAGGAGTATCCCGATGTATTTTCAGATGAACTACCGGGATTACCGCCAAATCGATAGATTGAGTTCACGATCGACCTTAAACCAGGTTCTGCCCCTGTGTCGAAAGCCCCATACCGGATGGCACCAAAAGAACTTGAGGAATTGAAGATCCAACTGCAAGAACTCTTGGAGTTAGGTTTCATTAGACTTAGTGTGTCTCCATGGGGAGCACCTGTCCTTTTCGTGAAGAAGAATGATGGCACATTGAGAATATGCATAGACTATCGAGAGAAAAACAAAATAACTCTTAAGAATAAGTATCCTTTGCCCCGAATTGACGATCTGTTTGATCAGCTTAAGGGAGCATGAGTCTTTTCAAAGATAGATTTAAAGTCTGGATACCATCAGTTGAGGATTAGACCGGAGGATATACCTAAAACGGCTTTCCGTACAAGGTATGGTCATTTCGAATTCATCGTTACGCCCTTTGGACTAAAAAATGCCCCAGCAGTATTTATGGATATCATGAATAGGTTATTTCACCCATACTTAGACAAGTTTGTCTTAGTATTCATAGAGGATATCCTAATATACTCCAAGAATAACGAAGAACATGAAGAGCACTTGAGAACTGTGCTGCAAACATTAAGGCAAGAACAACTCTTTGCCAAGTTTAGCAAGTGCGAATTCTGGTTAGGCGAGGTGACATTTTTAGGTCACATCGTGTCCGTTGAGGGAATCAAAGTAGACCCCTCTAAGATCGATACAGTTCGAGAATGGGAATCACCCAAGAACCCGAATAAAATTCGGAGTTTCTTAGTATTGTCGGCTATTATCGAAGATTTATCGAAAGATTTTCAACGATAGCCCAACCCATGACCCAATTATTAAGAAAAGGAATCAAGTACACTTGGACCGCTGAGTGTGAGGTTAGTTTCCAGAGATTTAAGGAGTTGTTGACGACAGCACCTGTACTCGTCGTACCCGAAGCAGATAAGGAGTACACAATCTACACTGTCACAGCCCGGTTCGGCTAATCCCGAAAGACCACCTTACCGGACCGTGACTTGGGTTTGAATTAAGTAAATATAAAAGAATAAGGTTTTCAACTCATTTCGTCTACGAAGAAATATGGATGTTTCCAAGCATAAACAAGATTAAGGATGGAGCAAAATAACTTATATAAAGAGTTGGTACGAAGGTTCTGACAAAAGCAACTTTTACAAAGTTTCAACAGGATATTCAAGAACTTAACATAGCAACAACATTTAAAGGAGTCTCAAGAGTTTGGTAGCGGAATAAACGTGTGAGACATGCATATGAAGATGCATTCTCAAGGTGAACCAAAAAGATTCTTCATACTACGTTGACAAAAGATTCCCGCTCAACTCCACTCCGTTCCGTCACCACTCGACGCACATTTAAAACAAACATGCGGTCGTGTACAAAGTACCCAATGGACACATGCGAAAACATTTTCTCATTTACGAAATATCAGATCGTCCTCATCACAGTAAGACACAAGGGTTTTAGTTAAAAAGGCCTTGTTCTTACTAAAACATTTCCTCATTTTCTCAAACATCGCCTGGCCAGGCATTTTCTCATCACGTATATTCCAAGTCGGCTATGGATAACGCGCAGGGAGGGAGGCCTCCTTTCACCCGGACGCACGACTGACCGCCCAGCGGTTCAAGGGCTCAAGTGTACACAATCCTAGCTAGGATTTCCCCATCTCCTCTAGCCTAGGATCCGAATTCGTAACTTCCTGTTGTCCCAGGCAATCCGAATGGACATATACAAAACATATATTTTTGGCAGACAATATCGTATCTCATCATTTGTAGTATAATAAAGCAGTAAAGTAATAACAGTAAATACTTTCAAAAAATTATTTTCCAAAAAAGCTCGTAATTTGTTTTGATAAGAAAGCCCACATTTTGTTGAGATAAGAAAGCCCGCCTCGAGAACTTATAGTTCTTATGTCACTAGTTTACTTTCCGTTTCCTTTCTCCTTCGAGCCGGACCTTATCAACGTGAGAAACGAGATTTAGTACATCACTACGCTTTTCCGAAACAATCATCGATCCGAAACAACGGACTTACTAACATCAATCCTTTTAACGTTAAGGATCCTTTTATTACATTTATCCAATATTATATTCGTCATGTCTTGAAGAGATATAATATTCCATCCTTTCATTCTTTCCTTTAGTTCACATCATTTCGCGTAACGTACGAACCTTAATTTCATAACTAATTTCGTCGCGTACTAACTTTACTTCCCAACTTACATATATACTCAAATTCTAACGTATTAATAATCATATTCCCATAAGCCTCTACTTTTCACATTAACAATTAATCATGCCCGGTATACACATATATGAATTTATCTTAAGCGTAATACTTTATATTTCAAAGTCTTACGTCACTTTAACAATTATCTCAACATAACCATATTATATCTCGTCTTAAAAATCCCATAAATTCGTAACATACTTTAAACATATTTTTGGGTCCAAATATGTGATCACATGTGATAAAATAAATTTGGAACTTTATCTTTTTCTTTTTCATATTTTCGGCCCTTTTCTTTTATTTTCAAGATTTATCCAATAAATTCTTTTAGATTCACATATCATATTATTATCATCATATATCAATATTATGACATAATATTCATCATTCACAACTTGTACATCAATATCTCATGCTTGGTCATTTTCGAAATCATCATGTCATATTATTCCATATTTTTCCAAAAATTATGATTTAATTTATACATACTTGAATAATATTAACTATCATCATTTCATGCTCAAAACAACAATTAAAATTTATTTTCATCAACATATAAATCTTATATATTTTCGATCATAGCATAAAATTTTATAACATGCTTATCTTTGTACTAAAATCATAATTCATGCTCATTAACATCATATAAACATATTTAATTAACAACTTAAACATATAACATCTATTTCTCATATGTCACATAATTTTCGAAAGCATGTAACATAACATGTCATATATAAATTTCTAATATTTTTACATGTAATAATAAGGGTTGTATGATTTCTAACCTTCTAGTCGGTTTTGATCGACGTCGGCAACGTTTTTCTATCTAAGGTTGAAGAGAATTTTGGAGAATGCTTTCTATCTTTTTCTCTATATTTTTCTCTCTTTTAAGGTCATGTTTAGTTGTGAGAGGGTGGTCTCCTATTTATAGATGTTATAAAGTAGTTTAATCATGATTTTATAAAATATCTTAGCATAAAAATCAAAATTTACAACTCATACCTTATCACCTTGATTTTTGGCCACCCCTACTTGCATATAAGACAGTTATTTTATCTTATCCTATAGTTAATTTAATTAATATATAACCTTATCAAGATTAGGTGTCATTATCAAAGAATTCCAAAATTCATTCTTACCTAATTTAAGTCAAAATTTTCGGCCATAAGCTTACAAATAACACCCCCACTTGTAAATTTAATAATTCACCTTATCTTATCATTAAAAATATCTCTACATCATAATCATATAATTTAATGTCACAAGGATATGAAAAATATCATTCTTTCCACACTAATTGTAATTTTCGGCACTTATGTATAAATCATGCTACAAATTTTATTTTCTTCCATTTAATATCTATGTGACATAATATATGTCTTAGATGATAAAATACATCATAGGAAAAATAATTAAGAACAATCCTATGTTCTATCATGAAATTTTCGAACATCACAAGAAAATAAGCATAAATCATTAAATCTTCATTCTTTCAAGAACTAATATTATTTTAATGAAGGTTTACATGAAAATAATGTTCTTGTATCATAAAATAAATTCCGTGAATAAATCTAGCATTTATTCTAATTTTTTCGAAAATTAGGGTTTTTAGGAATTTAATTCACAAAATTCCACTCTTGCCCTAAATCATAAATTTTGAAATTTATATAATATCTAGGAGATAAGATTGACCTTGATTTCATGATATTTATCAAGTATTAAAGCTTGTGCAATTAAATAAATTATTTGATAAAATATCACACATAAAATCATAGTTTTTTCGAAAATTTACACAAACTAGAGACAAAATATTATCTCTTATGATACTATCACATTACTATACATTTCTAAGAGATAAGCATTATCTCTTAGTTAATCACAACCTTATCTTTATCTTTTATAAAAATATCTTGGAAGCTTATCTCAAAAATGTCATTTTCAATTCATACTTATCTCTTATCTCTTAGTCATTATTCTACCTTATCCCATAAAATAAATATCTACCATATAGATCCAAAATAATAACTCATCACATTAAATGAAGTGATCTTATACTTGATCATAATTTTAATCATAGTTTATATCTATATCATTATTTTCGAAAATAATGAGCAATTAAGAGAAGACATTTCTTTTTTTTCTTCCTTAGTGTAATAATATCCCACATATATTTAAAAACATACTTATTTATTATTAAAATTTATTTTATGCGAAAATTTAAGAGAAATTTCCAATTACTCAAAATCGGCAACTATCGACGTTCATTTTCATTCTCGGCTTCATCGTAATACTCCTTATTTTCGAAAATTTAATGTCCAAAATCCGGGGTATTACATTCTACCCCCCTTAAAGAAATTTCATCCTCGAAATTTGCGTATTCTAGTAGCGTTCTCAATTCTTTCTCCATATTGCGTTCTCACTTTTCGACGTCACCGCTTCATGTTTATTAGATCGTCGTATTACCATAACTATCTATATCGACTCCTTCTATATCTTGAAATTGCCTCGTGCTTATTTATCCGTAAACATTTTTAATTAACAATGTCTTTAAGGACAATCAACTATCTTAAGGATGGTTCGTCATTTGTCTTGTTATAACATAATGATCAAAAGTTAAGTCGCACACATAATCATTCTATATTCCAAGATCATTCTATACTTTCCTTACGTCTATTCTATCACTTAATGCTAGAAATATAAGTTTATTCGTAACTTATTTATTATAACACTCACACGGTGGTATAAATACATCCGATCATTGTCATCATTAAAGCCTATCAAGGGTACTTATATTTATACGCATCATAGGAAAAATCTCACCTCATTGAGAACTTTTGTTCATCATAACTTGATCTATCTCTCTAACTGAAGAAAAATATCACTCTACTGATCTGAAAGCTTAAGATAAGTCAACCTATTTCATACTTCTTAGTTTCAAGGATTGGAGGAAACGTATTATGACAACTTACAAGTGGGTAAGGGTTCATAATTCAAGATAACAACTTTTGAAATTTGAATCAATATGTTCTTTGGATGAATAATTGAAAGATAGGGTCCGAAGACTAGAATGACGACTACTGAGATGTCTTTGGTCAATGGGCTGGTCAGACCCGTCACAAATACTTCTCAGTCACATGAAGGCTTGGTTTCAAAAGGACATTTTTAGACTTTCGGTTGTAAACTTCTTTCGAAAAAAGTGAGAAAATCAAGTGATATCTCAATTGAAACTAGGTCATAGAGTTAAACTCAATGACAGAACTTGGGTAATAAGTAAAATTCGAAACATCATATAACTCGTAATGGGTTATCATAAATTGTAAGGATTCTCAAAATATGATGCATCTCAAAACTTAAATCCACATTACTAACTACAGCTCTTAACTTAAACATTTTATATTCTACCGTACCAGAATCCTTTTATTATGGATATTATTCTGCGAGAACCAACTAATAATTCAATCACGTCTCTATTAAGTTCTAATAGTCAACTCAGAGTTTCATTGCGTGTTAACATCTACATGGAAAGACTATACTCATGTTACCATCGCATAGTGATATTCATCATCTCAAAATCATTATTCCATTTCAACCCTTTTAGTTTTCTCTACTTTTTTCTCATTATTCTCATCTTTCCGCCTGTATTATTCTTATTCTCATCCTTGCTTTTGTTCTAATTTCTATTCTCCTTTTATGTTTATGATAAAATAAAATTCTCATAGTTCATTTTTCTATGTTCTTTCACAAAATGGATCATGCGTCTTAGACAGTCTACGCTCTTTTTGGGATAACCTACTCATTGACATAAACAACTTGAAATTGCTAAAGTTTAAATATAATTCGTTCATAACAATAAATCTCATTGAATTCCACGAATTTCAAAAATTTCACTTTTGACATATCACTGTCAACTCTTTCTCATATCCTTTTTTCTTTTCACAACTTTCATTCTCAACCATTTTCCATAACTTTCATTTCTTTTGAAACATTATTTCATTTCTATACTTGTCTCTTCAATTCGCATCATTCTCTTAACACACAAACATCTAACAACAAAAACTCATAGACACTTATCTTATTCCTTACTTAACATTCTATTCCCCAAATTCGTATATTGTTCTAGATTAATTCGTGTAAGCAATAGTCGATTCAAAATTCTGTCGCGTAGAATTTCAAATGAAGATACTATGCCCATGTCACAAGTGACATTCGTTTATCAAAGCTTCCATTCCTCCACGTGGCATTCAAGTTCACATCCATCAAATCGGACTTAAGAGCATTTTAAGTTCGCAAGTTCTCGTGATTCATCAAGCACTATAGCATAGGCATTTAGAGAAAATCTTAGGATTTCGTTCAATCTAAGTTCTTTGTAAAAACGATAGTGAAACTTATAGCATATCTACGTTCTTTAGAAAGACAAACTTTTTGAAAAACAAACTTCATATCTCCACCACGTTTCATAAACAACATTTCCTTCATACTGACATATAACTCTATATATGTCCATCATCAATACTCACATACCAACCGGGTATGAGCTTTAATTCCTCTAAGTTTATCACAAACAAATCACTCACATACCAATCGGGTATGAGCTTTAATCTCTTTCAAGTTCATCACAAACAACTCACTTGTTTGTCTCATCATCAATGAATTATAAAAATTCAAAGCTATTCACTTTTTCTTTCAAACGGCATGTCCATTTTCAAAAACTTTCCCATTACTCAAGTTCCTCTCAAACTGTAACATAAGCATAAAATTCTCAACACTTTTTAAAATCATACCTTTACTTTCGTGAACATTAGAAACCACTTTTCCTTGCTGGTTGAGCGTGATGAACTGGAGCGTTGAGCGGTGATGACTAACTCATAGAAGTCTAGTGATTCAAGCCAGACTTTGGATAGAAAGAACATTTTTGGTTCAAAGCAAACGAACTGCTCTGATACCACTCCGTCACAGCCCGGTTCGGCTAATCCCGAAAGACCACCTTACCGGACCGTGACTTGGGTTTGAATTAAGTAAATATAAAAGAATAAGGTTTTCAACTCATTTCGTCTACGAAGAAATATGGATGTTTCCAAGCATAAACAAGATTAAGGATGGAGCAAAATAACTTATATAAAGAGTTGGTACGTAGGTTCTGACAAAAGCAACTTTTACAGAGTTTCAACAGGATATTCAAGAACTTAACATAGCAACAACATTTAAAGGAGTCTCAAGAGTTTGGCAGCGGAATAAACGTGTGAGACATGCATATGAAGATGCATTCTCAAGGTGAACCAAAAAGATACTTCATACTACGCCGACAAAGATTTCGCTCAACTCCACTCCGTTCCACCACCACCAACTCGCACATTTAAAAACAAACATGCAGGGCTGAGTACAAAGTACCCAATGGACACATGCCGAAAACATTTTCTCATTTACGAAATATTGTACTGCCCTCATCACAATAAGACACAAGGGTTTTAGTTAAAAAGGCCTTGTTCTTACTAAAACATTTTCCTCATTTTCTCAAACATCGCCTGGCCAGGCATTTTCTCATCACGTATATTCCAAGTCGGCTATGGATAACGCACAGGGAGGGAGGCCTCCCTTTACCCGGATGCACGACTCACCGCCCATCGGTTCAGAGGCTCAAGTGTACACAATCCTAGCTAGGATTTCCCCATCTCCTCTAGCCTAGGATCCGAATTCGTAACTTCCTGTTGTCCCAGGCAACCCGAATGGACATATACAAAACATAAAACTTTTTTGGCAAACAATATCGTATCTCATCATTTGCAGTATAAGAAAGCAGTAAAGTAATAACAGTAAATACTTTCAAAAAATTATTTTCCAAAAAAGCTCGTAATTTGTTTTGATAAGAAAGCCCACATTTTTTTGAAATAAGAAAGCCCACCTCGAGAACTTATAGTTCTTATGTCACTAGTTTACTTTCCGTTTCCTTTCTCCTTCGAGCCGGACCTTATCAACGTGAGAAACGAGATTTAGTACATCACTACGCTTTTCAGAAAATCGATCCGAAACAACGGACTTACTAACATAATTCCTTTTAACGTTAAGGATCCTTTTATTACATTTATCCAATATTATATTCGTCATGTCTTGAAGAGATATAATATTCCATCCTTTCATTCTTTCCTTTAGTTCACATCATTTCGCGTAACGTACTAACCTTAATTTCATAACTAATTTCATCGCGTACTAACTTTACTTCCCAACTTGCATATATACTCAAATTCTAACGTATTAATAATCATATTCCTATAAGCCTCTACTTTTCACATTAACAATTAATCATGCCCGGTAAACACATATATGAATTTATCTTAAGCGTAATACTTTATATTTCAAAGTCTTACGTCACTTTAACAATTATCTCAACATAACCATATTATATCTCGCCTTAAAATCCCATAAATTAAGTAACATACTTTAAACATATTTTGGATCCAAATATGTGATCACATGTGATAAAATAAATTTGGAACTTTATCTTTTCTTTTTCATATTTTCGCCCTTTTCTTTTATTTTCAAGATTTATCCAATAAATTCTTTTAGATTCACATATCATATTATTATCATCATATATCAATATTATGATATAATATTCATCATTCACAACTTTACATCAATATCTCATGCTTGGTCATTTTGAAATCATCATGTCATATTATTCCATATTTTTCCAAAAATTATGATTTAATTTATACATACTTGAATAATATTAACTATCATCATTTCATGCTCAAAACAACAATTAAAATTCATTTTCATCAACATATAAATCTTACATATTTTTGGTCATAGCATAAAATTTTGCAACATGCTTATCTTTGTACTAAAATCATAATTCATGCTCATTAACATCATATAAACATATTTAATTAACAACTTAAACATATAGCATATATTTCTCATATGTCACATAATTTTCGAAAGCATGTAACATAACATGTCATATATGAATTTCTAATATTTTTGCATGTAATAATAAGGGTTGTATGATTTCTAACATTCTAGTCGGTTTTGATCGACGTCGGCAACGTTTTTCTATCTAAGGTTGAAGAGAATTTTGGAGAATGCTTTCTATCTTTTTCTCTATATTTTTCTCTCTTTTAAGGTCATGTTTAGTTGTGAGAGGGTGGTCTCCTATTTATAGATGTTATAAAGTAGTTTAATCATGATTTTATAAAATATCTTAGCATAAAAATCAAAATTTACAACTCATACCTTATCACCTTGATTTTCGGCCACCCCTACTTGCATATGAGATAATTATTTTATCTTATCCTATAGTTAATTTAATTAATATATAACCTTATCAAGATTAGGTGTCATTATCAAAGAATTCCAAAATTTCTTCTTACCTAATTTATGTCAAAATTTTCGGCCATAAGCTTACAAAATAACACCCCCACTTGTAAATTTAATAATTCACCTTATCTTATCACTAAAAATATCTCTACATCATAATTGATAGGATACGGCCCAACTCCCAGGCCCAAGCATCAGGCCCAATATAAATAAACCTGACATTAAGTTCGGCCCAAGCGAGTTCGACCCAAGAACACTCCTAAAGCCAGTGGGAACGCAGAAGATTCGGCCATATCTAAGAGAATCCTAATTAGAGAAGAGATAGGATTCAAATCTTATCTTAGAATAGATCTGGGATTCAAGATCTAGGTCATTATAATTGTGTATAAATAGAGGCTAGAGAAAGGGGAAAAGGATCATCTACAATTCTTGTAATCACTCCTCATATTATCAATACAAGAATACTCTCCCTCTCCCGTGGACGTAGATCTTATTCATAGATCAAACCACGTAAATCCTCGTGTTCTTACTGCATTTATTACCCTGCTAAATTTAGATCGATCACTGGCGCCGTTTGTGGGAAACGAAATTTTGTGTTTTCGATCAACCATCGTTTACAGGGAATCAATCACGACAATGCATACCAGAAGTCACGCATCCAGAGTCGCCGCTGGCAATAACGATGGTCGGGCACGCCGAGCTCAGCTCGGGAAAAACCCAATCAGAGGACTAACCCCTGAAGGTCATGTCCAAGCGATGACGAGCAGGTAATCCAAATCCTGCATGAAGAAGCAGGATATCAAAGTGAAGGAGATCGCAATAGTAACCAAGGAGCACCTCCGGCTCCGCGGATAAACCTTGACGACGCCGTCGAGGGTTCTTGAGAAAACAAGGAGAGTTTTCTCAATACCTCGACCACGCACAAGGTCGGCCGTTTCGAAGAGGCGCAAGCCTCGTCTAAACACGAGGCACCACGACGAGTGGATCCCCCGGCATTCAAGTCATGGGCGCTCATACCTGCGCGCGTTGGGGCCCAAACCAATCGTGCGAGGGACGAACAGCGGACGAGGACGCCACGATCGCCGCGAGGCGGTCCCGGTTACCAAATGAGTTCGGTCGATGAACCCGCCCCACTCTTCGAGGGCGGTTTCGAATGCACGGAGGATAGTCACCCGTTCTCAAACGAAATACTCGACACCCCACTCCCAGACAAATACCGGTGCCGAGCATCACCCCTATGACGGACTAAGGACCCGAGAACTTTCTCTCGCGGTTCGAGACAATATGATCAACCAGCGCCCGACACAATTCATATGTGCAAGCTCTTCCGGAGTTACTAGTCGACAACGCCACGGTGGTTCGACGATCTACCTCCCGGAGCATTGGTTCCTACCGCGATCCGATGAAGGCCTTCCATCGAAGGTTCTTCCGAAGGCCGAGTCCAAGATGACTTTGCACATCTCCTCACCCCGAGGCAAGACGTAACGAGTCCATCGACGACTTTATGACCGTGTTCAATAAGGAGAGCCTGAAGGTCGCAGATGTGAACGATCTCCTCATCATCTCAGCCTTCCAGAACGGCATCCTGCCTGGGGCCTTATATAAAGAGATCGTTAAGTACGAACCCCGTACTGCGACATAACTATGGCTCATAGCCGACCGGTTCTCCAAAGCGGACGAGGCTGATAGGAGGAAGCGCGAGGCAGAGAAAGGCGAGCCCTCTCAAAAAGGGAGAAGAGACGAAGGACGAGGAGACCGAAGCCAAGGCCGACGAAGTGCCTTGGAGAGGATCGCCGCCCATAGAGTCCAGCTCGGGCGCGTGGCACCCGGAAGACCTCAATACACTCCCTTGACAAAGCCAAGGGCAGAAATCTACGAACTCCACATGAATAAGTTCGAGAAGCCTCGACCAATGACAGGGGGGTCTAAACGTCGGACTAAGGACAAAATCTTGTTCTTTCCATGAGGATTATGGACATGACACGGAGGAGGCTTGAGACCTCATGGAAGATATCGAGATGCTAGTACAAGACGGGGTCTGAAAAATACAAAGGCGGGACCGACGAGTGGTTAACACGAGGCCCTCATCGAGGCCGTAAAAAGAGGAAACAAAGCGAGAAGGGGTGGTGTGCCTCACAAGAAGAGCGCGGTGAAGGCGAAGAGGAGATGACGAACCCCAAGACGACGGGGTCATCTCCACCATCACGGGTCTCCCACGCTGAGTTACGAGGTCTTCCTCAAGACCAAGCCCGAGGTCCCCATACCAAGTGAGCACGTCAACAAGAGGTTCGGGAAGGACGAGGCTATTACCTTCTCCGAGGGGCGACCCGCACTGCGGTGGTGCCCACCAAGATGCACTAGTAATCCAGCGGTGGTCGCCAACAAGTTGGTCAAGTGCATATACATCGACAATGGCGCATCGAAGCATCCTTTTCAAAGAATGCTTGACAAGTTAGGAGTAGAGGAAGCACGCAGCGTTGCGTAGCCCCGCTACCACTCTGCGACTTCAGACAGAAGAGACACGCCCGAGACGGGTTATCGACCTGCCCGTCACGGTAGGAAGGGCACCGACGAGCTCTACCAAAGTGGTACAGTTCTTCGTGGTCGTCGCTCACCGCCGTACAACATCATACTTGGGCGAGACTGGCTAAACGCAGTAAGGGCGGTATGCTCAACCTACCACCTGACGATGAAAATCCCCACAAAAGGAGGGGTGGCCGTGATCCGGGGAGACCAAAAGCAAGCTAAGGAATGCATGCAGGTCGCTCACGAGAGGTGAACTTCGTCCAAAGACCCGCAAGCATAGCAATCAAAAAACCCGAGGAGTTGGAACAGGGGAAGACGTCGCCGGCCCTAGAGAACTCGGTGGAGGAGATCGCGTTGTACGAAGACGAACCATCCAAGGTCGTAAAAGTGGGCTCTACCGGCATACCTCGACTGAGGAAGCAGATCATCCAACTCCTAAGAGAATTCAGAGACGTGTTCGCTTGGTCGTCCCTTGATAAGACCGGAGTCTCACCATCTATCATCACGCACCGTCTCAATATTGACAATAAGAAACCGTTCGGCAAAAGCAACGGATTTTGCGGCGAGCGGAATCAAGTCATCCACGACGGTGGACGAATTATTAAAGGCACGCATACCGCTCAAGTCAAGTATCCGACCGGATAGCCAACCGGTAATGGTGAAGAAAGGCGGAGGAGGTTGGCGAATGTGCATCGATTACACCGATCTCAACAAGCATTGCCCTAAAGATTGTTACCCCTCCCAACATCGATAAGAAAGTTGGACGCGTTGGTCGGATACGAAGTCTTGACTTCCTAGACTGTCTGAGGATATCACCGTGTCACGATGGATGACGAAGATACGGCCAAAACAGCCTTCATTACAGACTTCGGAGTCTTCGCATACAAGAAGATGCCATTCGGACTCAAGAATGCAGGGGCCACCTATCAAAGGATGGTGGATAAAATATTCCAGCCCTACATGGGGATGAGAATGTGGAAGTGTACGTGGATGACATCGTCGTCAAGAGCATTGAGGAAGCCGCATGTGTTGCCGACTCGGGATCGTCTTCGCCTACTCGTAAAAGTCAACCTAAAGCTGAACCCCCAGAAATGCACGTTTGCAGTTCGGTCCGAAAAATTTCTGGGGTGTTGGGTTTCACAAGAAGGTTTGAAAGCCAATCCATCCAAGGTTCAAACCATTGTGGAGATGAAGATGCCAAAAACAATCTACGACGTACACAAATTGACAGGCTGCATTGCCGCGCTCAGGCGTTTTCTTTCGAAAGCCACGGATAAGCAGCTCCCCTTCTTCAAAATACTCAAAAAGACTCCGGAGTTCTCCTGGAATGACATACACGAGTCCGCCTTTGAAGACCTCAAGAACTACCTCGCCAAACTGCCCACGCTATCCGTCCCAAAAGAAGGAGAGGTCCTTTCCCTATACCTCGCCGCCTCGGACGAAACCATAAGTGCAGTCTTGGTACGAAAGGAAGGACGTCAGCTCCCCGTGTATTTCATTAGCCGAGCATTAAAAGGACCAGAAACAAGGTATCAACCTTTGGAGAAGCTCGCGCTAGCATTAGTAAATGCTGCAAGGAGGTTGCGTCCATACTTCCATGCACATCCCATACGGGTTCTCAGTGATCACCCACTTCGCAAGTATTGACGAAACCGAAGCCTCCGTGGAGAATCGCGAAGTGGGCAATTGAATTGGGCGAGCACGACATATCTTTTGCCCCGTCAAGCCATCAAGGGTCGAGCCTTCAGCGAGACTTCCTTGTCGAGGTTAACTTCATCGAAAATCGAGGCCCACCGAGTCCGTGATCCGATAATGCGGCCGAACCAATAGATAAAACTCGTAAGATTGCTGGCAAGTCTACGCTGACGGGCTTCGGGAAAACAGGTAGCGGAGCGGGTATCCTACTCTTAGGACCAGATGGACAAGAGATCACCTATGCACTTCGGTTCGCGTTCAAAAATACAAACAACGAAGTGGAGTACGAAGCCTTAATTGCGGGACTTCGCCTAGCTCAAAGCCTTCAGGTACGAGCCGTGCAAGTTCACAGTGACTCCTAAGTCATAGTAAGTCACATGTTGGGAAGGTACGAGGCAAAAGGCAACAGGATGAAGAAATACCTTGAAAAAGCCAAAAGCCTACAACAAGCTTTTTCACACTTCCAGTTAGTTTGCATCCCAAGGGAGCAAAATAGCCGAGCTGACGTACTAAGCAAACTAGCCTCGACCTCGACGAACTCGCCAGTCGAAGAAGTCCGGAGCAGAAGTATAAGCGATGACGACACTGGAACCGAGGTCAACATAGTATCTGACGACGAACCTAATTGGATGACTCCCATTCAAGAATACCTGGAAAAGGGCGAGCTACCCCATGACAAGCTCGAGGCCAGGAAGATCTTGAGCAAATCTCTGCGATATACTCTTGAACAAGGAATTCTCTATAGAAAATCATATCTCCAGCCTCTCCTAAGGTGCCTAGGTCCAAATCGAGCTAACTGAAGGACGTACTACGGAAGTACATGAAGGATCGTGTGGAAGTCACATCGGACCCCGTCTCGATCGGCCTGTCAAGGATCAAATATAATCAAGAAAGTCATGCGGATGGGCACCGCGAAGACCCCGCCCGGTGCCACCCGGCCTTTCGATTCCATCCGGGTGGGCATCGCCCCAACGCCCGGCGCCGTCTCGCCCAACCGACTTTTGGCCTCCGCTTGCCCTCGCGCGCGCACCCTTTCAGCGCCAGCGCCGCGCCTGACCGCTGCCGCCTCAACCAGCGTTCTATTCCAATGCGAGAATGTTTTCTCGGTAGGCGTTTATTTTGAACCGGCGTTCACTTTCAAGTCGAAGCTTTTACGAACTCGCTCGCCTTGAGCGGCTCACTTTCATTTAATATATATATTCGCGCATTAGGTCAAGCGGGGTTGTTTTTACGATTTTCTCCAGCCGGCGGCTCTCCCATCGACTTTTCTTCCAGTTTCTCGAGCAACATAACGGATACAATCTTGAATTTAATTTATGCTTTCGGTTTATCGATTGAATAATCTTGTTTATCAATTCATGCTTGGATTTTATAGTTCTTACGGAATCATTTTCTGATTTATTATTTATGATTTTTATTGTAATCAATTCATAGTGATGATGGATTGGATCTCTTGTTCGTTGGTTTAATTTACGTAATGATTTTTGCTTTCGTTTATGTGCAATTAGATTTAGATTAGGGATTGACAAACCCATGAATAATAAATTGCTATCGCTGATTTATCGCTTTCATAGTTCAACTAGGGATTGACAACCCTAGTTTAGATTTATCGCTTTATTAGTTTAGCTCGGGATTGACAACCCTAGCTTAGGATGTTGTTATTTTCTCGTATTTCAATTCCGGCATGTTTCAAACCCTTGTTGATGTTAGAATGTTAGGTTTTAATCGCTTTCTGTGTATGACATGAACAATCGCCCTGTTAAGTTTTCCTTGAGAGACGACTCGTGTTAACTTACCACGCTACGATTACCTCGTACGATTGCGAGTAATTTGAGTGTGTTTTAGCTCGATCAACCCCTAGCTTAGGATGTTATTTATTTTCTCGTATTTCAATTAGGCATGTTTGAACCGCGATACTTTTAGCTCGATCGATACTATTCGACAATATTCGAGACGCAATCGATCTCGTGAAGAAATTTCGAAGTGTCAACCACGGAAACTTGCCGAGGCTACCTCAAACCGACCTCGCCAAAGATGCAAAGCCCTCGCCATTTATGCAATGGGGATCGACATCGTGAGCCCTTTACGCAAAGCTCCGTGACGTTTCAATTCCTAATTGTCGCGATCGACCAATTTTACGAAGTGGGTGGGCCAACCTTGGTAAAGATCACAAGCAAAACGCCTCAACTTCGCGGAAGAACATCGTGTCGCCGGCATTCCTCATGTCCTTATTTTATAATGGGACACAATTCACGGATAAAGTATTCAAAGAATGGTGTCAAGAGCTTCGGATCCAGCAAAAGTTCACTTCGGTAGCTCATCCTCAAGCAAATGGTCAAACCGAAGTCACCAACCGGACAATCGTGAAAGGACTCAAGACTCGCCTTGACCGAGTAAAGGGCGATTGGGTGGAAAATTTACCGCAAGTCCTATGGTCGTATCGTACAACACCTCGGACATCAAACGGAGAAACACCCTACAGCTTGGTGTATGGTACCGAAGCAGTGATCCCTGCAGAGATCGGTATGCCGAGCCCCTGTACCATTCACTTCTCCGCTGAAGCCAACGATGACAATCTACGATCTGCTCTAGATTTACTCGAAGAAAAAAGAGACCTCGCCTACATCAGAGAAGCTCGGTATAAACAACAAGTAGCTCGGTATTACAACCAGTGTGTCAAATACCGAAAATTCCAAGTAGGCGACCTCGTACTTTGAAATAATGATGTCAGTAAAGCCGCCAAGCTCGGTAAACTGGAAGCCACATGGGAAGGACCATACCAGGTCACTGAAGTCCTCGGAAAAGGGTCATACAAGCTCGCTCATATATCCGGGCAGCAAATACCCAGTACGTGGCACATCATTCATCTGAATAAATATTTTGCATAAGTGTCAAAAGTTGAGTCTGTTCGGTCGTGGGTCTTGTTCTTTTTATACGTCGGTCTTCGTTAATAAAATCTTTTCTTTATTTATTTCGTTTGTCTTGCATGTTTAAATTGCCACGTATGCATACTATTTCTTCTCCATTATAATATACCATCGACGGAGGACAGACTACCTTCGTTTAATACGAGGACGAACTAAACGCGCGTGAGGGGACCACCCCTAGCGATAAAACTTGCCAAATAAGGAACCAATACCTCCGTTTACTTCGGGGAAGAGGGGACCACCTCGAGCGATGACCTTGCCAAAACAGGAACCTATACCTCCGTTCACTTCGGGGAAGAGGGGACCACCCCTAGCAATACTTCTTGCCATAACAGGAACCCTTACCTTCGTACGAGGACGAAATACCTTCGTTTATTTCGAGGATGAATACCTTCGTACGAGGAAGAACTACCTTCGTTTATTTCGAGGATGAATACCTTCGTACGAGGACTAACTACCTTCGCTTATTTCGAGGATGAATACCAGCACGTGCGATCTAACTACCTTTGTTTATTGCAAAGACGAGCTACCTTCGCCTAAACAAGGACGACCTACCTTCTTATTGGTTACGGTAATTAAAGACAGTGTTCTCAAAGAGTCAACACGAAGCAAAAATAATTCTTATTTCAAAGTATACAGTTTGTACATCACGAGGACGAAGAGGGCCCAGGAGGCAGGGAAAAGCTGAGCCAATCCCTAGCAAAATCGAGATTCAACAGAGCATCTATACTAATCCTACCTCTACCTCGTCCTCGATCTACGCTAAGAGCCCTACCAGATCGACCTCGGCCACTCGACGACGCAGCCCTGCTAGATCGACCTCGGCCGCTCGATGATGCCCGACTTCGGCTCCTTGAGGGTCCACGTCTCTCTTGGGCTATAGCGCGTCTCTCTTGAGCTCGCCACTCCGGCGAAGAAAGATCCGGAATAGAAATTGAGGTCCTAGCAGATGAGAAGTCTGGCGGTGAGAAGCCCGGCTGAAGAAGAGGCCTCAGATCGGTTGAAGCAGTTCTTGGTGTGGTTGGCGAGCAACGACAGTTTATATATGCCTTCGATCCTTTTCAATTCGCGTGACGCCCAGAACCGCCAGATTTCTTGCCGTACTCACGCACTGTACCTCGCACGGTGACGCCGCCTCAATAACCTTAGCCCGACTCGGGAATGGTCATCCCACCACTTGGTGGACGACTCCTCACTCGGAGTGCTCTTGACCATCGCTTTATCCTCCTCCTGGCAATCTCGAACTTCTCCTCCAACTCCAAGAGACGAGCACTCAAGCTCGTCACGCTCTCCTCGGCAGCCCTAAGCTTAGTATCAGCTGATCGAGCTAAAAATACACTCAAATTCACTCGCAATCGTACGAGGTAATTGTAGCGTGATAAGTTAACACGAGTCGTCTCTAAAGGAAAACTTAACAGGGCGATTGTTCGTGTCGCACACAGAAAGCGATTAAAACCTAAACATTCTAATGCCAACGGGGGTTTGAAACATGCAAGAAATGAAATACGAAAAAATAAACGGCGAACCTAAGCTAGGGGTTGTCAATCCCTAGTTGAGCTACGAAAGCGATAAATCAAAAGCGATAAACAAAAGCATATGCAATCATATTATTCATAGGGTTTGTCAATCCCTAATTTAAATCTAATTGCAAATAAATGAAAGCAGAAATCATTACGTAATATAAATCAACGGAATATGAAAATCCAATCCATCGTCACTATGAATCAATTCACAAGAATCACAAATAATAAACTATGAAAATTGATTCCACAAGAACCGAAAATCCAAAGCATAAATTGATAACAAGATTATTCAATGATGAACAAGAGAACATGAAATAAATCTAACTATTATCTCGTTATTGTTATGTCTCAAGAAACTGAAGGAAGCTCGAAAGAAGCCGCAGAGCCCCAAGAATAAGAATCAAGAATCGCTTTGACCTAGCGTATGATATTTATATTTAGTGAAAGTGAGCGCGAGTTTGGATTGAGCGCAGTTCATAATGCATTCTCAGATTAGAGGTGAACGCTGGATGAGCTTGAGCGCCGTTGGGATACGAGCGCTGGAAATTGGGCTGGAAATGGGTGTCTTGGCCGCTATGCAGATGGCGCTGAGATGGCTGAGCGCGCGCTGGAGAAGTTGGAGGCGCCCAGATGGTGAACGCGCGCTTGAAATTGGAAGCTGGCGCTGAGAATCAGCCTGAACCGGCGTTTGGGTTGAACCGGCGTTCGGAGGCCGGAGGCTGGGCGTTCGGAGGTCGCGCGCGTTTGCGCGGGCGCGCGCGATACTGCTTTGCGCAGTGTTTTTGCTTTGGCCCGTTCTCCTTCGTCTGAACTCCGATTTGCGCACGGTTTTCACCTATGGACTCCTATCACAACGTAATTTACTTCGTATGAAGGAAAAAATCCTTGATTCCTTCTCCAATATTCATGAGAATCGTTGAAAGTGTTCAGCGCCGGCGCGCGGAGTGCACGTGCGCGACTTTGAAGAAATGATCCGTTCTCCCTCGTCCGAACTCCGAATTGCGATCCGTTTACGCCTAAGAATTTCTATCGAGATGCTTTTCAAAATAGGAAAGATCTTGAAAGCTCCATTTCATCCTATTTAATGTCGTTTTCTACAAAATATCGAAACAAACCAAATAAGTCCAAATCGATAAATACTAATCAAACCAACGACATAAATAGGACAAACTATGGGAAACGGCATGCATAAACATATGAAAAATAAGCACAAAATCGTACCAAACAACTCCCCCACACTTATCCATTTGCTTGTCCTCAAGCAAAGTCTATACTAATAAGAGTGAAAGATAACTCATGCAACTTAACCCTTATTCTAATCAAACAAACCTTATTGCATTTCCCCACACTTGGTGTTTACTTAATTCAAAGATAATGCGAAATAAATCAAGAACGGCAATTGACTTCCAATAAATAAAAAGGTAATCTCGCTCGCACCCAACTCTCCGTTAGGGTGAACTAACTAATGTGGTCACCTTTAGCAACAAGTTTCTTTTATAAAGCATAAAGAATGTTTTAATGATTTTGGAATAATATTCGAAAGGTTCACTCGATGAACTCGAGTCTCCTAACGTGGTTTCCATGTCCATTTCTCAAATTACGAAAGAGGACATAATCCCATCCTCCATTTCAACAATCTCAACAAGATAATCGGAGCTTTCATTCTCCTCATTTTCTTCTTCTTTTCACATTTTTTATATAAATAAAATGAAACAAGTATATAGCAACCGCAATGTTAACACTACCCCTAACATTAGCCGGATAAATCACATCAATTTCCCTATTCAATTTCTATCAATCACATTCTCGTCAATTCACATTATAATCAAATCATATATCACCAAAAGTTTCGTAAATTCAAAATCAAGATGATCAATACCACGTAGTTCAACAGACAAATCAAGATCCTAACTTACTCGCATAGACAAAGCTTACGCCCAAACAATCAAAATAAGCACAAGGGCACATCATTAAGCATACGGAAATATATAAAACGCACACAAAACCGAGTAAACATCCCCATTTTAAATCGAGCATCCCCTGCTCAAAACATTAAAAGCTCAAATGACCATAGAGGATGATACTTCCACGATAATCGGCGAATGTGCTGTTGTAGAGTTGGAGCATCACGGCTTCATCTCGTCACGACAAACTTTCAGATCCGAGCAAAACAAACACAGACACAACAGATAGATCAAAGAACAACGAAACAAAACAAAAAGAAAGAAAGAAAGGAAAACAAAACCAAAAACGTGGGTTGCCTCCCACGGAGCACTTGTTTAACGTCATTAGCTCGACGTGTTTATTAGAGTAACGGTGGTGGTCAATGTGGCGGTCCGCCATAATCATGATGCCATGAGCTCCATCGGTGCCCCAGAGGACTATACCAAGTGTTGCTCCAGATAGGGCATAAACACCCCTTTATCGCCAGCCTTCAAAAACGCGCCACCCTCTATAAGCACCGAGGTCAACTCCGTTTCTCCAAAAATTAGAAGATCGATTGAAAAGATCACCGCTTCCTTGCTCATCCTCCACGAACACATACTTCATGGTAGTTCCTTCAATACCATTGTGGGTCCGGACATGCTAACAAATTCCCTTTCCCAATCCTCTTCATCAACTTAAATCGCATTAACTACTTCGACCGTGTTCTCGGCGGTCACCATACTTGTCGGAGTCTAACTCGGAGACTACCACCTCTTCCTCCTTTTCTTGTGGTGACGAATATCTTCGATGGCTCTTCCACAACACGATCATCCGCTCGATCACCTTGAAGGACAATGACCGCCGAGCCTCGCGGGGTGGCTCGGAAGTTCTCTCATCGCAAGTTGTCGCTGATACTCAACCAACTTCACGCCCATCGCCCCACACGTGCCTCTAAACGCCAAGAGTTGCGCCTCTATCATCCAATGGCGAACTCGATGGTTAGTGGTCGCCGAGCCTCATAGGGTGAGCTTGGAGGCTCCCTATTGCATCTTGTTGCAAAGAACTCGTCCATCTTCTCACCATCATTTCTAATTTTGCTTGCAAGCGTCGATTTTGGTGTCACAAGATCCAACCTTTGGTGGCGAGTCTGAATCAATTCGGTCTCCATATTATCCAACGGATACCTCTGAGGTGCTGGTGGAGGTGGTGGAGAAAAATACTCCTGTTGCGGGTGGTACCACTGTTGCTGTGGAGGTTGTGGCTGTTGTGGATCATAATATCCAAAGTCAGGTTGTGGATCCCAACATCTCGAATCGGGATGTGGTTCCCACCATTCGAATCGGTTGAGGAGGTCGTTGTCTTTGTGGATCCACCATCCCAAATCGGGTTGTGGATCCCAATATTCGGGTTGGGTTGATTCCACAACTCCGAGTTGGGTTGGTTATCGCACCCAACCATATTGTTGCTGGTAAGGCTCAAATTCCTGTCGGGGTTGGAATCCATGTGCGTCATAGACCCCGGCGTTGCCGTCAAAAGCATACTTTTTCCATCAAACGGCGGCAACCTAGCATTCACAATACTCACACAAAATGGATCACGCGCAACTGGAGTATAACAAAATAAAAACGAAAAGAAAAACAGAAAATAAACAACACAAACAATACGCCTAAAGTTTTCCCCGGCAACGGCGCCAAAATTGATCGAGCTAAAAACACACTCAAATTCACTCGCAATCGTACGAGGTAATTGTAGCGTGATAAGTTAACACGAGTCGTCTCTCAAGGAAAACTTAACAGGGCGATTGTTCGTGTCGCACACAGAAAGCAATTAAAACCTAAACATTCTAATGCCAACGGGGGTTTGAAACATGCAAGAAATGAAATACGAGAAAATAAACGGCGAACCTGAGCTAGGGGTTGTCAATCCCTAGTTGAGCTACGAAAGCGATAAATCAAAAGCGATAAACAAAAGCATATGCAATCATATTATTCATAGGGTTTGTCAATCCCTAATTTAAATCTAATTGCAAATAAACGAAAGCAGGAAATCATTACGTAATATAAATCAATGGAATATGAAAATCCAATCCACTGTCACTATGAATTGAATTCACAAGAATCACAAATAATAAACTATGAAAATTGATTCCACAAGAACTGAAAATCCAAAGCATAAATTGATAACAAGATTATTCAATGATGAACAAGAGAACATGAAATAAATCTAACTATTATCCGTTATCATGGTGTCAAGAAACTGAAGAAGCTCGAAAGAAGCACGGAAGAGCCCCGAGAATAAGAATCAAGAAGCGCCTTTGACCTAGCGCAGATATTTATATTTAGTGAAAGTGAGCGTGAGTTTGGATTGAGCGCAGGTTCATAATGCATTCAGATTAGAGGTGAATTTGGATGAGCTTGAGCGCCGGTTGGGTGAAGCGGCGTTGGAAATTGGGCTGAAATGGGTGTCTTGGGCTACCGTACATGAGATGGTTTGGAGATGGCCGAGCGCTACCGAGAAGTTGGAGGCGCCCAGATGGTGAACGCGCATTGAAATTGGAAGCTGGCGCCGAGAATCAGCCTGAACCGGCGTTTGGGTTGAACCGCGTTCGGAGGCCGGAGGTCAAGGTTCGAGGTCGCGTTGTTGCGCTGCAGCGCCGCGATCTCGCTTGTGTAGTGTTTTGCTTTGGCCCGCTCTCCTTCGTCGAACTCCAATTTGCACACGATTTTCACCTACGGACTCCTATCACAACTTACTTTACTTCTTATGAAGGACAAAATCCTTGATTCCTTCTCCAATATTCATGAGAATCGTTGAAAGTGTTCAGCGCCGGCGCGCGGAGTGCACGTGCGCGACTTTGAAGAAATGATCCGTTCTCCCTCGTCCGAACTCCGAATTGCGATCCGTTTACGCCTAAGAATTTCTATCGAGATGCTTTTCAAAATAGGAAAGATCTCAAATGCTCCATTTCATCCTATTTAATGTCGTTTTTCTACAAAATATCGAAACAAACCAAATAAGTCCAAATCGATAATACTAATCAAACCAACGACATAAATAGGACAAACTATGGGAAACGGCATGCATAAACATATGAAAAATAAGCACAAAATCGTACCAAACATCAGCCTCTGCCTGCACATGGTCTAGCTGTTCCCTCAAACGGAGGAGTTCGATCTCTTTTGATTCAAGAGCCCGCACAAAGCTTGATGTGATTTAACCAAGGGAAGATCGCATTTCGTGAGAAGATCGAACAAAGAAAAACAAGAAGGGCAAGTCTCTTCAGATGAACAACGAATTTTATTAAGTCCTTTAAGGCAAAGTCAAAAACAAAATATGTATATTTACAAGTTGGTCTACAAAAAAAAAAAAAGAAAAAGAGGATCAACTGACCCTCCCGAAACTCGCCTCAATCCCACCACGGCCCCTCGACTTGGGAAGCGACCTCCTCCTGCCGGACTTCAGCCACTTGCCACCTCCTCGACCCGAGCGGCCCAACCGCCTCCTACTCGGGAGGCTTCGCTTCGTTGGGACCCCCGAGCTCGACATCCTCCAAGCCTTAGCCGCCACCTCACCCGATCCCTTCTAAGGTCGGCCATCATGGCGTCAAGCATGGGGTCGCGGTCCACCGACCAGGCACGGACAGACTCTGCGGTCAGCAAAACCGATGACGAGGTCGCTCGCAAGACGAGCAACTCGCTCGCATCATGAGCAAGGACCGCGGAATAAGACCGCAGCAAGGTTTCGCCCTCCATCACCTCATGCCCATATTTGGATTTATCCAACTCGGGTAATCCTCGCAACTTCTTCGATAACGTCCGAGACCGCCGCTTATTCAACACCTCGCCACGCCCGTGGCCACCCGCAGAAGCCCCCAGACAGAATAACCTCCGCAGCGCGGAGCATCTCCCTGTGAGCTCGCCACCGGCTTCCCGACGGCGAGCTCCTCCACTTCGCCTTCATCCGACCGACTCGACCTCGACCGCCCGCCTGCCTCGCCACCGCCTCGCCGCCCCGCCTCGCCTCCGCCGCCCGCGCCAAGCCGGCCACGACCACGCCTCCTCCTCGCAGATCCCGAGCCTTGTCCTCGGCCTCGACACTTTCGAACGAGGAGGTCTTCTCCTCCACCTCTCGAGCGAAGCGGGACACTCCCTCGAACTGGGCAACAACGCCTTTCAAGTACTCCGTCACAAGGATGGAGGCCTTCGCCGATTCGCCACACGCTCGATTTCGTAATAAAATATCAGGTCAGGAACACAAAAATAATAACTTATTCTACAATGCACAAGAACAAAAACACTACCTCGGGAAAGATACGAGGTGTAGATTATGAGCCGAGGATCTCGTGACTCCGGATCGCGGAACCGTGGACTCGTGGACAAGATGCCCAACCGTGGATCGTGGAACGCATGCCTAATCCTCTTGAATCGCTTGAGAGGCACGGCCGAGGAGACTTCGGGCATCCTCACTCCTCTGGGAGTCCTCACGACGCCCTTAACGTCAACGCTGGGATCTCCGAACTGAGCTCGATCCTTTCCTTTCTTCTTCCTCCAAGCAAGTTCACTACTGGGGAATAAGCGTCACGCAGAATCGACAAAAATGAAAGCAACTATATAACAATATGTAGTAGGGCCTCACCCTCACCGCCCCGATAAATGCGCATTTTACTCGTTTATTGATGATATATCAAGATGAAATAGATCTATTAAATGCGTTTATATAGTCGATCTTTATGCTTTTAGCTATTTTGGAAGATCTTGCTCTTGGGGTTTCTCTTTGGTGTTTTGTAGGCTTTTCGGTGATAATCGATGCATAAGGCAAAGATGTAACCAAAGATGATTAAATGGATATGAAAAATATGGATGTGAAAATTTTACAATGTTAAAGAGCATCTCGATAGGAGTCCACAGGCGCAAGCGGATCGCAATTCGGAGTTCGGACGCGAGAGAGCGGAGGCGAAGCGGTGAAGTCGCGAGAGCGCCGAGCGAGCTCGCGACGCAAATCGCTTGAACGCCCAAAACGCCCAGAACCTCGCGACCGCTGCTCTGCATGCCGCGAGCCCGGCCGCGAGGCGGAGGCAGAACCCAAAATTAGGGTTTTCAGCCTAATCTATAAATAGGGCTTCACCGCGCCCAACGCACCCAGCGATTTTGCACGTTTTCCTCGGTTTTTATCATTTTCATTTATTTTCGCTTTAGCTTTGATTGAGATTAGTTATAGCAATAGTTATCCATCGTTTACATTAGTTCTTCGCATTGGTAACGATTTAGCACGATTTCGTCAGAAGAATTCCATCTTTCCGTTTTCCGTTGGATTTGGATACGAACCCAACCATTGTTCTTGAGACGCTTTCCTACGGGTTTTATCAATTTAATTTCCGTTCTTATGATTATTGCGTACTTTATGTCGTTAATTATGTCTAGCTAATTTTGTTCTAATCCTAGGGTTTGCATGATTCTATCCTATATGTTGTGATTCATATCGTTGTTATTTACCTTCGAGGCATTGATTCATGATTCTTGGTGCTTATTTATATGTGTTGATTTACGATCAATTTTGATGCATATCATAGTTGCCGATTAATTACGTAGCTGTTTTAATTGTCAATCGATCTTGAATGTATGATCTGGATAAGCTCGAGTCGAATCGAGATAGGAACATTCGTAGGAAGCATATTCTTTGTGATCCTTTTGAGTTGCTTATTTTCCTCTAGAGGCGTATGATAATAGGAAAATTAGTAATCAACTCGTCACAATTGTCGAATGGCGAAGTTGTTGGCTACATATGTGATCTTCCATCTTGTGCGGATTAAAATGGTTAATAATAAGCGGGATAAACATCATTGTGGATAGGATTAATGCATCCCAGGGTTAGTCTTTCTTGATATTTGTTTCCTTGATATTTTATTGCTTTAGTTTATTTTCTTGTTGTTACCTTTGCTTTGGATTTAATTATCGAAGCCCTAAAATTCACAACCCAAATTACGTGCTTGGATAATGATGAATTATCGTTGAATTAGCTTACGTGTTTCGGATTGCAATCCACGTGGATACGATACTCGACTTACCTTATATATACACCTTTACGTGTGAAAAGGGAGCGATCAAATTTTGGCGCCATTGCCGGGATTATTAAGATTGCATAGGAATAATTTGACGATTTGGATTTATTAATTCAAGTTATATTATTATTATTTATTTATTTTGCAAGAGTGAATTCTCTCTTTCTCGGGTAGTATATGTTTACAAGATCTCGGGGACCTCGTGAAATATTTTTAGATCCCGAGATCGAAAGCTCTCAAAGGAGAATAGGCGAGAGAAGGTCGACAAGTTATGGCGGCGTTTCCAAACTACGAGGAGTGCCCCCGAGCAAGTGCTTGACTCCCGGCCAAGTATACCGAGATGAAGCGACAAATGACGAACATTGGACTCCTTGTCCCTGCTCAAGAGGCCAGCCGTTAAATCACATGTATCCACCTCCCACCGAGCAGTTCAAGGAGGATGGAATCCACGATAACCCGGACAACGAGAGATCATCATAATCTGCATGCCAACCCCATTACTTTTCGGCAACATCCGGGAGGTTTCGCGTTCGTAATGTAATGATTCAAGATACGAAGAAATCGAGTGTGGAAGAGCGATACAACAAATAGCGATACTGTTGTAATTCATTTATAAGCGATCTTGGCGTAAAATTACGATTAGAGTCTCATTGTGACGGCTATGAGCGAACACATGAAAGTAATGGAGAATCAGTTGGTCACTAGCTGCGGATCGAGAATCATCACGAGCGAGACGAGGCTAAAGTGGGCTGCAAAGGAACTTGCGACCGAGCTCGCGACGGCCGAGTCTCGCCGCGAGCAATCAAAACAAATTTTGCCGAGACTTGTTGGCGGCGGTCGCGCCGCTAGCCCAACCGCGATGACGAAGGCCACATCGGTGACACGCCTAGCGACGACCCGGTGATCGCGGTCGACCGCGAAGAACCTCCAATAGCCGTTATTCGCGTACATTCCTCCGGAGATCGCTATTTGATCACGACTCTCGCTGCTACACACGTCGCATACTTAGAGGGAAATCGACCTGTCGATAAGAACGCGAGAAAGAAGAAGTGGACTCGGCATGGAACTCCGAGTGAATCATCCAAGTTTGGGGGTGGCCACTTCCATAGTCAGTGGTGGTCATCCGTGAATGCTAAGTATAGGAGGATCCACAAATTGGGAAGGATTTATGTTGCCACCAAAACACCGGATTGAGAAAGGTTAGTGATGGTCTAGCTAAGACGTTAAATTAAGCACTTGTTGGGAGGTAACCCAACGTTTTCTTGTTTTGTTTTTGTGTTTTGTTTTGTTTTTCGTTTGTGTTGCTTTTTGTCGTGTTTTTGTCTTTCTTTTCGTGTTGTGTATGTCGATCAACGAGTTGAAGTGAAGTGTGTTAATCCGTGTGGCCAATGACGATAGAAATTTTTTGTGAAATTTAATGATAGTGCACATGATATGTTAGAAAATGACGCATAAATGACTTGAGATTGCTTAGCTTGTTGTTTTTCACCATTTGCTTAACCTGTGAGACTTGAGCTTCACTGTATAAATATCTTGATACAGTTTCTTTTAAATTATGTGATATCGTGCATGTGATTATCTTCTAGAACTTGCCGTTTTTACGTGTCGAGGCAATGCAATATGTGTTTCAATTTTGAAAGGATAAAGGCCATCTTTGTTAACCACATATTCACCCAAACAATAGCCCAAGAATATCTATCATTTGTCGCTTCTTTGAGCCAAGTTATTAGACTTTATTCTTTCGATTAACGGATATAGGAGGTGAGGATGGATATGGGAATCAAAAGGGTTCAAATTTTGATGTAGTTATGGCGAGAAAAATTGTTATTAGAGAAGTACATCTATGGTGAAGAATAGTACCTTTGTTGTGAATGATAAACCCTATAAGCTCTAGAAAAGAAAAGAAAAAGCAATGATAAGTTCAATATGTGTGTTGAGCATAAAGGGTCTTTAATCAAAGTATAGGTACCTTACGTGGCATAAAGCGTCGATTTAGCACGTTGGGAAAGAAGAGAAAATGGACAAAGTCCATATGTGAAAAATATAAATGGGGTGTTTGGAATATTTTGAGTCACTTAGCCATATATTACCCTACCTTAACCAATGTGCCTACAATATAACCTATGAAAAGACCTTTTGATCCTAATTTGAACACATTTGACGCGGTGGAGATATTAGAGAAATGGCAAGCCTATGGTAAGATGTTGCATTGCATTGATCCGTGAGTGTAAACACGCCCTTAATTTCTTTATGAGTTTGAGTGTATCCTACATATTTTACACACATGCCGTTGTGAGGTTGAATTAAATGAGTTTTGCCTTCAATTGTTGTTTGTGTTGAGTTGACTTATGTCGTCATGTGCGCTAAATCTTTTGAGCGTTGAGATGTTTCGAGGCTTATAATGGTTATCCTCTTTTCGCTCGTTGATCTTCGTTGTGTCTTTCATTACATTTTTGTTTGAGGACAAACAACGCTTCAAGTTTGGGGGTGTGATAAATGCGCATTTTACTCGTTTATTGATGATATATCAAGATGAAATAGATCTATTAAATGCGTTTATATAGTCGATCTTTATGCTTTTAGCTATTTTTGGAAGATACTGCTCTTGGGGTTTCTCTTTGGTGTTTTGTAGGCTTTTCAGGTGATAATCGATGCATAAGGCAAAGATGTAACCAAAGATGATTAAATGGATATGAAAAATATGGATGTGAAAAGTTTACAATGTTAAAGAGCATCTCGATAGGAGTCCATAGGCGCAAACGGATCGCAATTCGGAGTTCGGACGCGAGAGAACGGAGCGAAACAGTGAAGTCGCGCAGGAGCCAGCGAGCGAGCTCGCGGCCGCGAGAAATCGCCCAGAACGCCCAAAACGCCCAGAACCTCGCGACCGCTGCTCGCGGCCGCGAGCCCGGCCGCGAGGCGAGGCGGCAGACCCCAAAATTAGGGTTTTCAGCCCTAATCTATAAATAGGGCTTCACCCCTCGCGCCCCCAACGCACCCCAGAGCGATTTTGCACGGTTTTCCTCAGTTTTTATCTGTTTTTCATTTATTTTCGCTTTAGCTTTGATTGAGATTAGTTATAGCAATAGTTATCCATCGTTTTACATTAGTTCTTCGCATTGGTAACGATTTAGCACGATTTCGTCCGAAGGAATTCCATCTTTTTCCCGTTTTCCGTTTGATTTGGATACGAACCCAACCATTGTTCTTCAGACGCTTCCCTACGGGTTTTATCAATTTAATTTCCGTTCTTATGATTATTGCGTACTTTATGTCGTTAATTATGTCTAGCTAATTTCTGTTCTAATCCTAGGGTTTGCATGATTCTATCCTATATGTTGTGATTCATACTGTTGTTATTTACCTTCCAGGCATTGATTCATGATTCTTGGTGCTTATTTATATGTGTTGATTTCTGATCAATTTTGATGCATATCATAGTTGCCAGTTAATTACGTAACTGTTTTAATTGTCAATCGATCTTGAATGTATGATAATGGATAAGCGCTTGAGTCGAATCGAGATAGGAACATTCGTAGGAAGCATATTCTTTGTGATCCTTTTGAGTTGCTTATTTTCCTCTAGAGGCGTAATGATAATAGGGAAAATTAGTAATCAAGCTGTCACAATTGTAAATGAATCAAGTTGTTGGCTACATATGTGATCTTCCATCTTGTCTGGATTAAAATGGTTAATAATAAGCAGGATAAACATCATTGTGGATAGGATTAATGCATCCCTAGGGTTAGTCTTTCTTGATATTTGTTTCCTTGATATTTTATTGCTTTAGTTTATTTTTTTTGTTGTTACCTTTGCTTTGGATTTAATTATCTGAAGCCCTAAAAATTCACAACCCAAATTCTGTGCTTGGATAATGATGAATTATCGTTGAATTAGCTTCTGTGTTTTCGGATTGCAATCCCTGTGGATACGATACTCGACTTACCTTATATATACACCTTTTACGTGTGAAAAAGGGAGCGATCAAATTTTGGCGCCGTTGCCGGGGATTGTTAAGATTGCATAGGAATAATTTGACGATTTGGATTTATTAATTCAAGTTATATTATTATTATTTATTTATTTTGCAAGAGTGAATTCTCTTTCTCGGGTAGTATATGTTTACAAGATCTCGGGGACCTTATGAAATATTTTTAGATCCCGAGATCGAAGCTCTCAAAGGAGAATAGGCGAGAAGGGTCGACAAGTTATGGCGGCGTTCCAAACTATCGAGTGCCCCAGAGCAAAGTCAGCACTCACGCCAAGTATACCGAGATGAAGCGACAAATAGCGAACATGGGACTCCTTGTCCACATTCGAGAGGCCAACCGTTAAATCACATGTATCCACCTCCCACGAGCACAGCCCAAGGAGGATGGAATCCGACGATAACCCGTTAACAGAGATCATCATAATCGTCAGATGCCAACCCCATTACTTTTCAAAGCAACATCCGGGAGGTTTCGCTGCTCGAATGTAATGATTCGAGGCGAAGAAACCGAGTGTGGAAGAAGCCGATACAACAAATGGCGATCTGTATAATTCATTTATAAGCGAGATCGGCGTAAAATTACACGATTAGAGTCTCATTGTGACGGCTATGAGCGAACACATGAAAGTAATGGAGAATCAGTTGGTCACTAGCTGCGGATCCGTAATCATCACGAGCGAGACGAGGCGAAAGTGGGCTGCAAAGGAACTTGCGACCGAGCTCATGACGACAGCTCGACGCGAGCAATCGAGCGAAGAATTTTGCCGAGACTTCAGCGTCGCGGTCGCGCCGCTAGCCCAACCGCGATGGCGAAGGCCACATCGGTGACACACCTAGCGACGACCGGTGATCGCGAGGTCGACCGCGAAGAACCTCCAATAGCCGTTATTCGCGCGTACATTCCTCCGTAGAGCGCTATTTGATCACGACTCGCTGCTACACACGCCGCATACTTAGAGGAAATCGACCGCCGATAAGAACGCGAAAGAAGAAGTGGACTCGGCATGGAACTCCGGTGAATCATCAAGTTTGGGGTGGCCACTTCCATAGTCGATGGTGGTCATCCGTGAATGCTAAGTATGTGAGGATCCACAAATTGGGAAGGATTTATGTTGCCACCAAAACACCGGATTGAGAAAGGTTAGTGATGGTCTAGCTAAGGCGTTAAATTAAGCACTTGTTGGGAGGTAACCCAACGTTTTCTTGTTTTGGTTTTGTGTTTTGTTTTGTTTTTCGTTTGTGTTGCTTTTTGTCGTGTTTTTGTCTTTCTTTTCGTGTTGTGTATGTCGATCAACGAGTTGAAGTGAAGTGTGTTAATCCGTGGGCCAATGAGCGATAGAAATTTTTGTGAAATTTAATGATAGTGCACATGATATGTTAGAAAATGACGCATAAATGACTTGAGATTGCTTAGCTTGTTGTTTTCACCATTTGCTTAACCTGTGAGACTTGAGCTTCACTGTATAAATATCTTGATACAGTTTCTTTTAAATTATGTGATATCGTGCATGTGATTATCTTCTAGAACTTGCCGTTTTTACGTGTCGAGGCGGCAATATGTGTTTCAATTTGGAAAGGATAAAGGCCATCTTTGTTAACCACATATTCACCCAAACAATAGCCAAGAATATCTATCATTTGTCGCTTCTTTGAGCCGTTATTAGACTTTATTCTTCGATTAACGGAATATAGGAGGTGAGGATGGATATGGGAATCAAAAGGGTTCAAATTTTGATGTAGTTATGGCGAAAAAATTGTTATTTAGAAGTACATCTATGGTGAAGAATAGTACCTTTGTTGTGAATGATAAACCCTATAAGCTCTAGAAAAGAAAGAAAAAGCAATGATAAGTTCACTATGTGTGTTGAGCATAAAGGGTTTTTAATCAAAGTATAGGTACCTTCTGTGGCATAAAACGTCGATTTAGCACGTTGGGAAAGAAGAGGAAAATGGACAAAGTCCATATGTGTCGAAAAATATAAATGGGGGTGCTTGGAATATTTTTGAGTCACTTAGCCATATATTACCCTACCTTAACCAATGTGCCTACAATATAACCTATGAAAAGACCTTTTGATCCTAATTTGAACACATTTGTGTGGTGGAGATATTAGAGAAATGGCAAGCCTATGGTAAGATGTTGCATTGCATTGATGCGTGAGTGTAAACACGTCCTTAATTTCTTTATGAGTTTGAGTGTATCCTCTATATTTTACACACATGCCGTTGTGAGGGTTGAATTAAATGAGTTTTTGCCTTCAATTGTTGTTTGTGTTGAGTTGACTTATGTCGTCATGTGCGCTAAATCTTTTGAGCGTTGAGATGTTTCCGAGGCTTATAATGGTTATCCTCTTTCTACGCTCGTTGATCTTCGTTGTGTCTTTCATTACATTTTTGTTTGAGGACAAACAATGCTTCAAGTTTGGGGTATGATAAATGCGCATTTTACTCATTTATTGATGATATATCAAGATGAAATAGATCTATTAAATGCGTTTATATAGTCGATATTTATGCTTTTAGCTATTTTGGAAGATCTTGCTCTTGGGGTTTCTCTTTGGTGTTTTGTAGGCTTTTCAGGTGATAATCGATGCATAAGGCAAAGATGTAACCAAAGATGATTAAATGGATATGAAAAATATGGATGTGAAAAGTTTACAATGTTAAAGAGCATCTCGATAGGAGTCCATAGGCACAAACGGATCGCATTCGGAGTTCGGACGCGAGAGAGCGGAGGCGAAACAGTGAAGTCGCGAGGAGCCGCCGAGCGAGCTCGCGGCCGCGAGAAATCGCCTGTAACGCCCAAAACGACCGAACCTCGCGACCGCTGCTCATGGCCGCGAGCCCGCCGCAGGCGAGGCGGGAACCCCAAATTGGGTTTTCAGCCTAATCTATAAACAGGCTTCACCCCGCCCCCAACGTACCCAGTAGCGATTTTGCGTTTTTCCTCGCTTTTATCTGCTTTTCATTTATTTTCGCTTTAGCTTTGATTGAGATTAGTTATAGCAATAGTTATCCATCGTTTACATTAGTTCTTCGCATTGGTAACGATTTAGCACGATTTCGTCAGAAGGAATTCCATCTTTTCCGTTTTCCGTTGGATTTGGATCTGAACCCAACCATTGTTCTTGAGGCGCTTCCTACGGGTTTTATCAATTTAATTTCCGTTCTTATGATTATTGCGTACTTTATGTCGTTAATTATGTCTAGCTAATTTTGTTCTAATCCTAGGGTTTGCATGATTCTATCCTATATGTTGTGATTCATCTTGTTGTTATTTACCTTCCGGGCATTGATTCATGATTCTTGGTGCTTATTTATATGTGTTGATTTCGATCAATTTTGATGCATATCATAGTTGCCGATTAATTACGAAGCTGTTTTAATTGTCAATCGATCTTGAATGTATGATACGGATAAGCGCTTGAGTCGTGGCGAGATAGGAACATTCGTAGGAAGCATATTCTTTGTGATCCTTTTGGAGTTGCTTATTTTCTCTAGAGACGAATGATAATAGGAAAATTAGTAATCAATGTCACAATTGTCGTGGCAAGTTGTTGGCTACATATGTGATCTTCCATCTTATGCGGATTAAAATGGTTAATAATAAGCGGGATAAACATCATTGTGGATAGGATTAATGCATCCCTAAGGTTAGTCTTTCTTGATATTTGTTTCCTTGATATTTTATTGCTTTAGTTTATTTTTCTTGTTGTTACCTTTGCTTTGGATTTAATTATCTGAAGCCCTAAAAATTCACAACCCAAATTCTGTGCTTGGATAATGATGAATTATCGTTGAATTAGCTTCTGTGTTTTCGGATTGCAATCCCTGTGGATACGATACTCGACTTACCTTATATATACACCTTTTACGTGTGAAAAAGGGAGCGATCAGGCCCCACCACGGTAACAGGGTCATAAGGGCTCAGCCCGGAAGTAGCGAGCTCGGCCTTGGAAAACTCTTCATCTACGAGGCCGACCTTGTCCAAAGCCTCCTCAAAACTACCGAGGCTAACATCGAGGCTGCGTCCGCAACTTCTCGGTTTTCGGATGAATTCAAGGACTCATTGAACCGCGTAAAAGAACTTCTTCTCGCTAGTTAGAGATCTTCGACTTTGTCTTTACTTTAAAGTCGCTGACGAGGTGATAAGTAATACCACCCCGAGCTAGCTTTAAATCGAAAACCCGAGGACGAGCCCTGTGGTAAAAGGAAAATTATACCTATGGCAAGAGATACAAGGCCGTTAGATGCCGAAGGAATTGGGCATTATTTAAGAGGTATGCCGAACATCTGTTGAAGTTCGACATACACGGAAGAAAAAGGGATACGAAGACCACCCTTCAGGCTATCCTCGTAAACCATCACGAAACCCACCGGTGGAGCACAGGCCCTATCCACCGGACGGGGAACAAGGAACTCAACAGATTCCAGAATAAAATACATAGAAGAAAATTCTGATATAACAGAGGCATCTAACGTTGAAGGAATGGAAGACACTTTACCATAATCCCTAAAAGGCGGGAACACTACTCTACGCAAAGAAGGGAGAAGAGATGTAAAGGTATAAACTTCTAAATCCTCAGACGATGACATTGAAACCACACGGCCACCATGACCGTGGGAATCTTCAGAAAAAGAAGGAGAAGAAGTAGCCATTAAACTTATTGGTTTTTGATATGAAATCGAGGAAGATGATGAACACGGCAGATGCAACAATGGCGACAGTTGGGCACTTTTCAATTTTGCAGAAGTTATTTTGGAATCAAGTATGGCTAAAAGTGATAAGGGAATTGGCGTATCAAGGAAGTTATTCCTCCAATAATGCACTTTATCGGGAACTCAACCGCTGCCACATTTAATGCACATTAAATGCGTATGATGCACCCGTGTTCGACATCGGCAAGACATCCCTGTTCGACCGCCCCGACGTTACGCACTCAACCACGATGTCATGTATCTCGAGACTTCGCATAACGCCCGTCGGTGAAGCCGATCAAGACTTCGACATAACGCCGTCGGTGAAGCCGATCAAGACTCCGCATAACGCCCGTCGGTGAAGCCGATCAAGACTTCGCATAACGCCGTCGGTGAAGCCGATCAGAAGACTCCGGCATAACGCCTCGTCAGGTGAAGCCGATCAAAAGACCTCAGCATAACGCCTCGTCAGGAGAACTTAACAAAAGACCTCGGCATAACGCCTCGTCAGGAGAATCCGATTGAAAGACCTCGGCGTAAGGCCGTCGCCAAAGCGGAACCAAGCAACCGACCAGACATACCGCACACGAAGCCAAGCAACAAATGACCTCGGCGAATGCCTCTACAGGTGAAACCAGCAACATACGAAGCCGATATAAAAGGCCGGCAACAGGAAGACGCGCTCCCCTTCGTCATAAGCAAATCTCTGGTGAATTACAGCCCCCAAACCCATCACGACCTCACTTCTTTTTTTTTGGGGGGATGTGATAGGATACGGCCCAACTCCCAGGCCCAAGCATCAGGCCCAATATAAATAAACCTGACATTAAGCTCGGCCCAAGCGAGTTCGGCCCAAGAACACTCCTAAAGCCAGTGGGAACGCAGAAGATTCGGCCATATCTAAGAGAATCCTAATTAGAGAAGAGATAAGATTCAAATCCTATCTTAGAATAGATCTGGGATTCGAGATCTAGGTCATTATAATTGTGTATAAATAGAGGCTAGAGAAAGGGGAAAAAGATCATCTACAATTCTTGTAATCACTCCTCATATTATCAATACACGAATACTCTCTCTCTCCCGTGGACGTAGATCTTATTCATAGATCGAACCACGTAAATCCTCATGTTCTTACTGCATTTATTACCCTGCTAAATTTAGATCGATCAATAATCATATAATTTAATGTCACAAGGATATGAAAAATATCATTCTTTCACACTAATATGTAATTTTCGGCACTTATGTATAAATCATGCTACAAATTTTATTTTCTTCCATTTAATAGCTATGTGACATAATATAGGTCTTAGATGATAAAATACATCATCGAAAAAATAATTAAGAACAATCATATGTTCTATCATGAAATTTTCGAACATCACAAGAAAATAAGCATAAATCATTAAATCTTCATTCTTTCAATAACTATTATTATTTTAATGAAGGTTTACATGAAAATAATGTTCTTGTATCATAAAATAAATTTCTTGAATAAACTAGCGTTTATTCTCATTTTTTCGAAAATTAGGGTGTTTAGGAATTTAATTCACAAAATTCCACTCTTGCCCTAAATCATAAATTTTGAAATTTATATAATATCTAGGAGATAAGATTGACCTTGATTTCATGATATTTATCAAGTATTAAAGCTTGTGCAATTAAATAAATTATTTGATAAAATATCACACATAAAATCATAGTTTTTTCAAAAATTTACACAAACTAGAGACAAAATATTATATCTTATCATACTATCACATTACTACACATTTCTAAGAGATTAGAATTATCTCTTAGTTAATCACAACCTTATCTTTATCTTTTATAAAAATATTTTGGAAGCTTATCTCAAAAATGTCATTTTCAATTCATACTTATCTCTTATCTCTTAGTCATTATTCTACCTTATCCCATAAAATAAATATCTACCATATAGATCCAAAATAATAACTCATCACATTAAATGAAGTGATCTTATACTTGATCATAATTTTAATCGTAGTTTATATCTATATCATTATTTTCGAAAATAATGAGCAATTAAGAGAAGACATTTCTTTTTTTTCTTCCTTAGTGTAATAATATCCCACATATATTTAAAAACATACTTATTTATTATTAAAATTTATTTTATGCAAAAATTTAAGAGAAATTTCCATTTACTCAAAATCGGCAACTATCGACGTTCATTTTCATTCTCGGCTTCATCGTAATACTCCTTCTTATTTTCAAAAATTTAATGTCCAAAAATCCGGGTTACATACACGGACGCTTCGAAGAATGGATTAGGATGTGTTCTGATGCAAGAAGGCAGAGTTATTGCTTATGCTTCAAGGCAATTACGCCCACATGAGTTGAACTATCATACGCACGACCTGGAATTAGCAGCGGTCGTACATGCCATCAAGATTTGGAGACACCATCTCTATGGAGTTAGATGTGAGATCTACACTGACCATAAAAGCCTGAAGTGCTTCTTTGAGCAGAAAGATCTTAACATTAGGCAACGTAGATGGTTAGAATTGGTGAAAGATTATGACTGTGGTATCAATTACCATCCAGGCAAGGTTAACGTTGTAGCCGATAATTTGAGTCGCAAATCCTACCCTAGTTTGGGATGTCTCCGCAGTCATGAAGAGATGCTTATAAAGGAATTTCAGAGGATGAACATCGAGGCTATAGACCAATCTCCGACAATTGAGGGCTATATTGCAACGTTGATTGCAATCCCGGACATAAGAGCCCGAATCTTAGAAGCTCTGACAATTGAGGGCTATATTGCAACGTTGATTGCAATCCCGGACTTAAGAGCCCGAATCTTAGAAGCTCAGAGGAAAAGCAAGAAGCTTGAAGAAGTACGAGCCAAGATCAAGGACAATAACCACAAAAATTTCAGAGCAGCAACAGATGATGTTCTACTGTAACACCCTAAATTCATAATTTATAAACACTATATTTTCTTAAATAGCTAAAGCGGAAACATTTCAAGTGATTTTTTTTAAATGAATAAAATATTTAAATAACATATATAAAATCTCTCAAATAAAATTTTCAAATAATAAGTCCAACACACTCAAATCTAACTTTGCACGACAGAAATGACGTCAATCAATGACCCAAAGAAAACTACGCAAGACCTAATAGCATGATATAAGGTGGTCTCCTAATAACTCAAATCCAACAAAGATAATAAAGAAAAAGAAATTAAACAAAATAACATAAGTCTTGGAAGGAATAAAAGAGACATAACACCACTAGGCACACCCACACCGCCATACCGCTCCACGATCATTGACCTGAAAACATTTTAGATAAAAGGGGGTGAGCACAAAAACGTACTCAATGGTGGGAAACAAGGAATATCATTATTTTTGTCCAAACGTGTATACATCGCAGAAAAGTAATAGTCAATCATATTCAGCCTCACCGGCAATGTCCACTTGCATACTCACTGCATGCAATCATATCTAGCCTCACCGACATAGGATATATACGTAGCCAATGACTCACCGTCAAGGCTCAGCCTCACCGGCTTGAAATCCTGCCTCACCGACATAGGATATATACGTAGCCAATGACTCACCGTCAGGCTCAGCCTCATCGGCTTAAAATCCCGCATCGTCGGCATAGGATATACACGTAGCCAATGACTCACCGTCAAGGCTCAGCCTCACCGGCTTAAAATTCCGCCTCACCGACATAGGATATACACATTGCCAATGACTCACCGTCAAGGCTCAGCCTCACCGGCTTAAAATCCCACCTCACCGGCATAGGATATACACATAGCCAATGACTCACCGTCAAGGCTCAGCCTCACCGGCTTAAAATCCCGCCTCACCGGCATAAGATATACACATAGCCAATGACTCACCTGATGGGAAATCTGATTTTAACCCTCTCACGAGGATCTATCTTGGATGTTTAATTCACCATACATTGATTATATACCTAGCATGTACCTATATAATTAATTGCAACACGTTGGTGTTTTCTCGTGTTTACCTGTGAATTTATCGTGCAAGGAATTGGATCAAGACTCGTGTTTTGATCTTCTGGACTGTGTCCCGATTGCCAAAACTCCAATGCCGAGTGAGAGCAATCTATGGAGAGTACTATAGAAATTCGCCTTCTTCCTCACCTATAGATTTTTGAAAATCCTAACTATTGAAATAGTGTATTTTTTCGAAAATTCTTCTCTTAGCATTAGGTTTTGATTTTCTCTCACCTTATATTTATAATGCAACCCTAGATTCCATTTGGATAGGATCTCTGCATATCTAATAAATATAATAATATCTCTTCAGATAGAGAGGATCAAAACAGAATCCCTATGGGACTCTTAATGAGGTGGACGAAAATTTTGCTGTCCAGGCCTGGATGGACCAGCTCAGGAATCAAATGCAAGGAATAAAGATGAGCCTTAAATAAATTAATTATCTTATGTTCAGCCCAGAACATAAATTAATTCATAAACATTTATTCATGCCACTAGAGAATAAATGTTGACTTACCCATTTATTTCAAGTTGAGTCGGCTCGCACTTAGACTTCACGAATCCCTCAGATTTAAGATATCGACGTCCATTAATTATTTATAGCTGCTCGATCGCTTTAAAATAATTAATCTCTTTAATTCCTTAAGTAGTACCACTCAACCTTATTATTGTACTTGAGATAACTCAACTGCGGGGTTTAGTACAATAAACCTTTGAGCTCCTTAAGGGACGCCATCATCCTAAACGGATACGGTGACTCGATACAGAAAATAACATGACATACAAGCACCGCCACCACCCAATCACGAGAGAATATTGGGTTATCTCATGTAACCCTCACCCATAACAAGTCAAAGTGATGGTCAACAACTCATACTCACCTAATATATTATCGAGGTTTAGATCAACGTAAAGTCACTGAGATCTAGGTTCTTCACGATGGTCAGATAGAAGAACTCATCTCATCGTGATCCATCAATACGCCGAGACGCATCAAAGATAGACAAGCAACCAAGTCAAGTTACTTCTTATCTATATCGCACCTATACCGACAACTCGTCCTCAAGTTGTCTCAACTGTGATTCTTTTTATATCTCATTAAGCTTGACCAATCATACAGACTTACGTGATCTACTACACCATCGTATGATCTAACTTATATATGAGATAAAGGGACAAACATATGCAATCAAGTAAACAATTCGGATAGGAGATTGTAATAGTGGTAAAGGAAACATTGTATACAAACTCAACCAAACTGCTTTCAGTATACAAATCCAACATCACCGTTAAGGCTCAGCCTTACCGGCTTAAAATCCCACCTCACCAGCATAGGATATACACATGGCCAATGACTCACCGTCACGGCTCTCCACTTGCATACTCACCGCATGCAATAAATATCGTATCACAATCCAAACCACGATATACACGTTGGACATAAAAGAATATTTCTCAAACCAATTTCACTTTCACAATAAATATGTTTATTTCAAATCACATATTTGTAAGTTAAAGAAGATTTGACCCACCTTGTTTTATCGAGCACAACAAATTCAAATCAATCAATTTTGGGACGAGGGTCCTAGTTGCGCCGCACCTAGTCAAATAAATATATATATTATAAATGTATAATGGCCTATAAAGAAATTTCTTAGGCAGACTGAATATTATTACAAATCAAGGGCTAAATTGTTTAAAGTCATACTATCGTAACATATAGGTATTATATATATATAGAAATTTTCTGGGATAAAAAAATAATAATAATAATTTTCGTAACTTGTACATACCTATTACCTATCTTATTAAACAAAATAATAAGCTTATACATTTAAAATAATACTAATTACTATGCTTAAGTAATTAAGAACTAAATACACGTGTATATATATCTATATATACACAAGTACATGGAGCACATCTATATTATTAGGCATTAATTAAAAAAAAAAGGTTACTGAACTTCTTGATTGAAACAACTAAATACAATTGACTCAAATATTTTAATTAAACAAAAGCAACAACCCAACACTTATCTAAATACTGTAGTTTTTTTTTTTAATTAATAGATCAAACCACCAATGAATTTTTGAAAACAGAATAAAATAAATAATTATACCATAAAGATGTTCACATTATGATTTCTGAAAAAATGTCAATATGTAAATTTTGCTTTCACATAACCAAAAACAAAAGCAGTAACCCAGCCTTCTTTTAATATTATGTTATAGGTAACAATAATATATATATATATATATATATATATATTAATCAATCCTACAACTTAGTGTACCATACTCTTCCCTATTAGTTATACTCTCCATCAATTCAAAATAGGAAACAAAACTGTATATTGGGGGCCGTGAAAGAGTTGGCAGATTCATAGTTAAAAGTGAACCAAATTTAATAAACAAACAAATATCAGAGAAATGTCAAGGATTAAAAAAAAAGAAACACTCACAATGTTGACTTTAACAATCCAAAATTGCCGAGAAGATGGGACAAGAAGATTTTTTTTGCAATATTCAATAGTTGTGGAATGGCATGCGTGTGTATATATATATATATATATATATATATATATAAATTTAAACCCTAATAAGAATCCTGCTTTTACTGGAAGTCTTGTTTATTAAATCTTACTTATTCATAAATATAAAATAGAATTTGGACCCAACAAAATAATATTCTACAAAACCCATTTAAGCATAAATAATATAATTTTGATAATTACATAAGTCCAAAACTTATTTTATTACTTAGCCCATATTTTTTTATATCTTTGTAAAGTAATATTTAAAGGCCCAAAAAAATAAATTCTGAAGTTCGTTTTCTAGCTAGGGGCGCAACTACGGACTTCCTCAAGTCCAACACAAAATCGAGCATGACAAATATTCACAAATCAAACATAAATCATTTAAAATTTAAAGCAAATTAAATCAAGCAAAAAGTGGGATGTTACATCTGCTGTATGACGGGATAGTGTGTATCCCAGAAGACGAAGGGCTTAAGAACAAAATCTTAAAAGAATCCCATGAGACTTCTTACACCGCACACCCCGGAAGCACCAAAATATACCAAGATCTCAAGAAGAAATTATGGTGGGATGGAATGAAGCGAGACGTAGCTTCATTCGTAGAACGTTGTTTGGCGTGTCAACAAGTGAAAGCACTCCACCAGCGACTGTATGGAACCTTACAACTGCTGGACATACCGAAATGAGACGATATAACCATGGATTTTGTTACCGGACTACCCAAATCACAAAGAGGAAATACCGCTATTTGGGTCATCATCGATCGTTTGACCAAGAGCGCGCATTTTCTACCAATTCCGATAACACATAGATCAGACAGATTAACACAGTTGTACGTTAGAGGATTCGTACGCTTACATGGAGTTCTGAAAACTATCACGTCTGACAGAGATTCAAAATTTACATCCAGATTTTGGACAAGCTTACAAAAAGAATTGGGACTCGACTACATTTATGTACTGCGTTCCACCCACAAACAGACGGACAATCCGAGAGGACCATCCAAACGCTTGAAGACATGTTGAGAACTATTGTCCTCGATAGAGGAGAAAGTTGGGAACAAGTATTACCACTTGTGGAATTCGCCTACAACAACAGCTACCAAGCAACTATTGGAATGGCTCCGTACGAAGCACTTTATGGAAAGAAATGTCGATCACCATGTTTGGTTTCATTTTGTGCTTATTCTTGGTATTCTTTTACATGCCGTTCCCAGTGTTTCGTCTTTCTTATACCGTTGTTTTGATTAGAATTATTCGTTTCGAACTTATTTGGTTTGTCTCGATGTTTTGTAGGAAAACGGTACCAAATAGGATGAAATAGATCTGCCAAGGATCAATTACATTGAAGAGCATCTTGACAGGAGTCCGTAGGCGAAAACGGATCCTAATTAGGAGTTCAGAAGAGGGAGAACGAGCCGAATCAGCAAAGTCGTGCACGGGCACCCCCGTCGCACGGCCAGCTCCCGCGCGCCCAGTGCCCATCTCGCGTGGGGTCTTCGCGCGCGCTCATCGAGCGCCCATCGCCCACCGCGCTCAACCAGCGCTGAGAAGTCGCGCGCGTTCATCCATTTTTCCTCACGCGTTCAACGGGTGCGCTCGCTCGCTTGCATCGTCCTCACGCGCATCATTCACCCTGGCCGCCGCCGCCTCGCGCAAGATCGCCACCCCGGCCGTCCATCCTCACGACGCCTAGCCAACCGGCGCTCACTTCCTAGCCAACGTTCGACAGCCCGTGCCGTGCAACCCCTCACTAGGCGTTCACCCCCAGCGCCCGCTGGGCATAGCCCAGCGTCCAGCCCCAGCACTCGCCTCGCTCCAACCGGCGCTCACCACACCACGCTGAAGCTCACCTTGTCCGCCCGTGCTCTCCGACCGGCTTTGGAAACCGATGCCGTTCGCGCTGTTCCTCCCATCGCTTGCCTCCATCCGCTGGACGATGCCCAGCACCCCGCGCGCATTGCCACCCTAGCGTTCTGCGCGCGCTGGTCCTCCATCGTCCTCGCCTATCCGGTGCTCAACGCGAAGCGCCCGCGCGCTCGCGCGCCACCTCAACCGGCGCTCGCTTATGAGGCGAAGCATTTTTCAGCGCCGCCACCTTCAAGAAGCGCCAAGCTCAATACAGAACGTTTTCTGACTGAGCGCTCGGTCTAAGCCGGCGTTCACTTTGGGAACATAATACTCCACCCCGCGCTCGCTCACATTCAACCGGCGCTCACTGTCACTTAATATATATATACACGCTAGGTCATTTGTACAGAGGAGTTTGGATTTTTCATTGTACGCGGCCGCTGTTTGTTCTTCAAGGATTTCTTTTTCATTCAGTCGATCGAGATAAACATTCCAGTAATTGTTTCTTAATTTATTCCTGTTAATTTACGAATTCTAGCAAATGATTTTTGTTGACTTGGATTGATAATAATTTATCAGTTTATTCTTCCTGTTGTTCTTGATCGATTAATTTACGTGTTGGTTCTAGATTATTGTGGGATTGTTGGTTTCTTGATTGATTCTAATCCTTTCGGCTTTTGATAATCTAAATTTTATGCAAGTGATTTCGAAGTTTAATTACATGTTGAATCGTTCTTCGTCGAATTTCATTGCTTCGTGTTTGGTGATCTAGTTTAATTGGTTGTTGATTAGCTTCCTGCTTTCGTGCTTTCGTAGTTTATCAACTAGGGATTGACAACTCCTAGTTAGATTACTTGCTTTAATCTAAACCCTTGTTGGTATTAGAATGTTTAGGATTTAATTGCTTTCTGTGTACGACACGAACAATAGCCCTGTTAAGTTTTCCTTGAGAGACGACTTGGGTTAACTTATCACGCTACAATTAACTCGTACGATTGTGAGTAAATTTGAGTGTGTTTTTAGCTCAATCACACCACTTTACTGGGATGAAGTGGGAGAAAGAAGAGTATTAGGACCTGACTCTGTGGGAGTGATGATCGAGATTGTGAGACAGATCCGCCAGCGAATCAAGGAGGCTCAATGTAACACCCTAAATTCATAATTTAAAAATGATATATTTTATTAAATAGCTAAAGCGGAAACATGTCAAGGTGATTTTTTTTAAATAACATATATATATAATCTCTCAAATAAAATTTGTCAAATAATAAGTCCAACAAACTCATGTCTAAATTTTTTGCACGACAAAACTAACACCAACCAACGACCCAAAGCAAACTACGTAAAACCTAATAACATGAGATAAGGTGGACTCCTAATAACTCAAATTCAACAACTATAATAAAGAAAAAGAAATTAAACAAAATAGCATAAGTCTTGGAAGGAATAAAAGAGACATAACACCACTAGGAACACCCACACCGCCACGCCGCTCCACGATCATTGACCTGAAAATATTTTAGATAAAAGGGGGTGAGCACAAAAACATACTCAGTGGTGAGGAAACAAGGAATATCATTATTTTTGTCCAAACGTGTATACATCGTAGGAAAGTAATAGTCAATCATATTCAGCCTCACCGGCAATATCCACTTGCATACTCACCGCATCCAATCATATCTAGCCTCACCGGCATAGAAATCCCGCCTCAATGGCATAGGATATACACGTAGCCAATGACTCACCATCAAGGCTCAGCCTCATCGGCTTAAAATCCTGTCTTACCGGCATACACTAAGTGTAACACCCTAAATTCATAATTTAGAAATGCTATATTTTCTTAAATAGCTAAAGCGGAAACATATATATAATCTCTCAAATAAAATTTGTCAAATAATAAGTACAACAAAATCAAGTCTAATTTTTTTGCACGACAAAACTAACGCCAACCAACGACCCAAAGCAAACTACGTAAGACCTAATAGCATGAGATAAGGTGGACTCCTAATAACTTAAATCCAACAACGATAATAAAGAAAAAACAATTAAACAAAATAGCATAAGTCTTGGAAGGAATAAAAGAGACATAACACCACTAGGCACACCCACACCGTCACGCCGCTCCACGATCATTGACCTGAAAACATTTTAGATAAAATGGGTGAGCATAAAAACGTACTCAGTGGTGGAGAAACATGGAATATCATTATTTTTGTCCAAACGTGTATATATCGTAGGAAAGTAATAGTCAATCATATTCAGTCTCACTGGCAATGTCCACTTACATACTCACCGCATGCAATCATATCTAGCCTCACCGGCATAGATCCCGCCTCAACGGCATAGGATATACACGTAGCAATAACTCACCGTCAAGGCTCAGCCTTACAGGCTTAAAATCCTACCTCACCAGCATAAGATATATACGTAGCCAATGACTCACCGTCAAGGCTTAGCCTCACCGGCTTAAAATCCCGCCTCAGCGGCATAGGATATATACGTAGCCAATGACTCACCGTCAAGGCTCATCCTCACCGGCTTAAAATCTCGCCTCACCGACATAGGATATAAACGTAGCCAATGACTCACCGTCAAGGCTCAGCCTCACCGGCTTAAAATCCTGCATCACCGGCATAGGATATATACGTAGCCAATGACTCACCGTCAAGGCTTAGCCTCACCGTCTTAAAATCTCGCCTCACCGGCATAGGATATATACGTAGCCAATGACTCACCGTCAAGGCTCAGCCTCATCGGTTTAAAATCCCGCCTCACCGGCATAGGATATAAACGTAGCCAATGACTCACCGTCACATCTTTCCACTTGCATACTCACCGTATGTAATAAATATCGTATCACAATCCAAACCACGATATACACGTTGGACATAAAAGAGATTTTCTCAAACCAATTTTATTTTCACAATAAATATGTTTATTCCAAATCACATATTTGCAAGTTAAAGAAAATTTTACCCACAATAAATATGTTTATTCCAAATTACATTTTTACAAGTTAAAGAAAACTTTACCCACAATAAATATGTTTATTCCAAATCACATATTTGCAAGTCAAAGAAAATTTCACCCACTAAAAATATGTTTATTCCAAATCACATATTTGCAAGTCAAAGAAAATTTTACTCACAATAAATATGTTTATTCCAAATCACATATTTGCAAGTCAAAGAAAATTTTACTCACAATAAATATGTTTATTCCAAATCACATATTTACAAGTCAAAAATAATTTTACTCATAATAAATATGTTTATTCAAAATCACATATTTGCAAGTCAAAGAAAATTTTACCCACAATAAATATGTTTAATCCAAATCACATATTTTCAAGTCAAAGAAAATTTTACCCACATTTTTTCGAGCACAATAAATCAAAATCAATCAATTCTGAGACGAGGGTCTTAGTTGCAACACACCTAGTTCAATAAATACATTAAATTATAAGGGCCTATAAGAACCTAAAAAAAATATTCCTAAATGACGATACTGATATGTATATATGTATCTATACACATTTTAAGATTTTTGAACTACTTACAAGAAATTAACCAAAATATAAAGTATGATTTTAACACTGGGAACACTACATGATAAAGTGAATTTTTATTTTATTTTTCCAGATCGGCCTCTTTGGAACCAAAAATTTATTGATGATTGTATATAATGAATGCAACATTCAATGAGTTTATAAACTAACTCTACGCACAAATGGTCATTCATATTACTTTGCATTAAAGAATTCTAGCTACATACCTAGCTCATTATCAAGTAGAGCTCTGCTGTATGCATTAGTCAATACTAGGGATGGCAATGAGCCGGATCTGGCTAGGTCCAGATCCAGATCCGATTTTTTTTGCTTTGTCCGGATCCGGTCCAGATCCATTGGGTCCAAAAAATTTAGATCCAGATCCAGATCCATAAGATCCACAGGGTCCAGGGTCTAGACCCAGATCCATATGTTTTCGCTTCTAAAATAAATTCTAAATCAACTATAACTCACAATAACACCATAATAATCTAAATACACAATAATACTATAATAATTATTTAGAATTTCTAAAATTATCACTATATTAGAAGACGTTAGTTATAAATTTACTGTAAAGTAGGAAAAATAAACAACTCGATCATCGGTGGTGTAAGTGGCGCGATCCGCCGTGAATGCCGATTAATAAATAATTGAGAGAATTTGAAATGAAATTGGGAGCATATTTATTTTGAGAGAATTTGAAAAAGAAATTGAAGAGTTTTAAGTTGGGGTTAGGTATTTAATTATAATAAAATATATATATATATATATATATATATAAACTAAATGGATCTCATGGTGGGCGGATCCGGACGGATCCGGTCTCAAAAACTAAATCCCAGATCCAGATCCGAAATATGGGAGTAGGGTCCAGATCCATCGGGTCCAATTTTTTGAGGATCCAGATCCTGAAAAATGGATCTGGATCCACGGATTTGGATCGGGTCCAGGATCCATTGCCATCTCTAGTCAATATAGTAGCAAGTCTATGTAGATGCGGTTGCATTCGATTTTTGACGAGGAGGAATTCGCAGCCGAGCCTTCATCGCATCTCGTGAAACCAATTGCAACAGACGGTACAACCTTGATGTAATTGATGCCTTTAACCAAAAAAATTTGTGTGTCGATATATATATATATATATATATATATATATAGGAGATGGATCGGTAGGATAGATAATTTGGTAGGAAATAAGAATGAATCGGGCATTTGATTTGCTATATCAATGGTTGAGATTTAATTTGCATTCGTGTTTTTGTGAGGAGGATTATTGTGCAACACTATAACTCTTCTTCATCGCGAAAGATCTCGTGAAATTTAGATATTGCACGAATGGATGAAATATGTGCTAAACTTTCAACCTTTGATGTAATTGAAAGATGCCTTTAACCAAAAAATTTTGTCACCATAACCAACCCCTATATATATATATATATATATATATATATCTATATATATTATAACCCTAATAGAGTCACTAAACTACTTGAACTCTTGTTAATTAAATCTTAATCCTAGATAAATATAAAATAGAGTTTCAACAAATTAATATTCTACAAAGCCCAATTTGAGGATAAATAATATAATTTGACAATTATATAAGCCCAAAACTTAATAATATAATTAGATAATTACATAAGCCCAAAACTTATTTTATTACATAGTCCATATTTTTTTTATATCTTTATAAAGTAATATTTCAAGGCCCTAAAATAAATTTTGAAGCTCGTTTTCTAGCTAGGGGCGAAACTATGGACCCCCTCAAGTTCAACACAAAAACGAGCATGACAAATGTTCACAAATCCAATATAAATTATGTAAAAGTTAAAGCAAATTAAAGCAAGCAAAAGTGGGGCGTTACACCCAAGACCGACAGAAGTCGATCGCGATAAACGTCGCACAAAACTACACTTTGAAGTGGGAAACAAAGTTTTCTTGAAGATCTCCCCGTCAAAAAGAATCGTGAGATTTGGAATCAAAGGGAAGCTGCGACCACGTTTCATAGGATCCTATGAAATTTTGGAAAGGATAGGACCAACAGCTTACAGACTGGCATTACCGCCAAGCTTTGGAAACGTAAACAATGTGTTCCATGTCTCACAACTAAGGAAGTACATACATGACCCCAGCCATGTGATACCGCCGGCATATATTATCCTCGATGACAATATGAGTTATGTAGAATTACCTACAGAAATTTTGGACCGACGTATCCAAAAGCTAAGGAACAAGGAGATACCATTAGTAAAAGTTCTATGACGACACCATGGACAAGAAGAAGCAACCTGGGAATTAGAATCATCTATGAAAGAGAAATACCCAGATCTTTTCCAATGTTAGCAAATTTCGGGACGAAATTTATTTTAAGGGTAATGGTATATAATAACCTTAAAAATTTAAAACTTTTATTAGTGATGGTTAAATCAATTACTTGTGGTGCTTAGACCTTAATTATGTTTAAGGTAACCAACGAAATGAATTAGAATCGATTCGGAGATCGAAAACTAGAGAAATAAAAAAACTAGTGACTAGTCCAACCGGATTAGGGTTTCCTGAATAGCCTGAACATAGAATGAAAGATCTAGAATGAATCTCAAAAAAAGGATTTCATTTCTAGAATTGTCTCATGAAAACATGTGAGAAGCCAAAGAATTGGAATTTTCGGGCATACTTGCCTGATCAGTCTCAAAAGTACTATTCACGAGCCGGATCAAATTTCAGTCCGTGCTAATCATGAAAATTAATGAGAACAACCAAAATCATGAAGGAATATATTATTATGAATTTGGAATTCATAAGAATCAATTTCTGAATAAAATTCCGGAAAAACTTAACCAAACGCCGGGAATATATACCGGAAAAATCCTAAACTGATCCGAACGAACCGAAACTCAAACCAAGGGTATAAATCAATAAGAAATAATTTATAAGACTCAAATTAATTATGAAATCTCAAGAATTCAATAGAAATTCGAATGAGCATAATTTAATCGCCGGACGTTGTTTTTCCGCGATAATTCAGAATTGACTTACCGGATGCAGTCCGAACTTCATGAAATTATTATAAACTATGAAATAAGTAGTTTTGAAGCTATTTAAGAAATTAAAACCTTAAGGTTCCAAGAAATCAATCGAAAGCGCGATAAAACATAAAGAACCAGTATTAACATGCCAAATCGAGTAATTTGACTAGTCTATCTTCCAACTACCACCAAGGGCACTCCATATAGGCTTAAGACAGCCCATTTGCATCAGATTACAGAACCATTTTCGTGCGTTTTCTCTCTCTCTTTGGGAGACAAAATTCTCTCTTGTTTTTCAAATTCTTCACCTTCTCCAAGCCTCAAATCCTCCATTCCAACCCTCCAAATAATTTTCTAAGACCATACAAAGGTAGAATTCATCATTAGCTCCATTTTTAATAGAGTAGAAGTTTTTTTAGATTTGTTTTTGAATTCTTTCATGAAGAACCCTAATTTTTGTTCTTCATTTTCTTCATGACTTTTGAGCCACCAAATGCTCTCAAGCCATGAATTAAATATGCTTAGAAATATGTTCTAAGATTGTGTTTAAAGTTTGTTAATTTTTGGAGCATGTTTGATATTTTTTGATTTTTGTTATAATTCTTTTTATCGAAGATAAAGCATGCTTTTGTGAATATTATTTTATATTGTTGCTTGTTGATGTGTTAGGAGCATGTAGAACAAATATGAGAATTTTTGGAAATTTCTTGTATTTGTTTTAAAGAGGCCGAAACATTTAATGTATTTTAAGCCATTATTTTGATTTTATTTGTTGAAAAATAGTTGAGAAATAGTGTTTAATAAATGATATGAACATCATATATTAATCTTGAAATTATTGAAACACTTCTCCTATTTTCTTCAAAAATACCGAAATATATATATAATTTTTAATGTTTATTTTGATTTTATTTGTTGGAAAATAGTTGAGGTATAGTGTTTAATATATGATATGAATATCATATATTAATCTTGAAATTATTGAGATACTACTCCTATTTTTTTGTTAAAGGCCGAAACTATAAATATATATTCTACGATTTATTTGATTTTTATTTGTTGAAAATAATATGATATATAATGTTTAGAAATAATATGAACCTATTATGCATTGTTGGGAATTTATTGAACACATATGTAATATATGTGTGAGGACAAAAAGAATTCCAAGCATTTAATTCATATTATAAATATTAGTTGATGTTTAAGGTTAATATTACATGTTTAGTACATATTATAAACATGTTGTGAAGTTGGTAGAATTTATTGATATATATATATATATATATATATATATATATATATATATAGTGATATTACCAAAAATTATATATAGTAATAAGCATGTGTTTTAATTTTAATGTATGATATGAAATAATATTTCATGTTTAGTATATGATATAAGTATGATATGATTTTTGTGGAATTTATTGAACACCAATGTTCAATAAATTAAAATTGCTGAAAACTTTAGGTATTTTAACTAATGGTTTAAAATTTTATTTGATGATATTGAGTCGGTAAATAAATTCTATAGTATGATAGGAGCATAACATGATTTTATTGAAATTTATTGGATACTTATGCTAATTATTGATAATTATCGAAAATATAGCAAAATGGTTAAGTATGAGTTGATTTTAATTGTGAATGATGCCATGGTAGTTAATCTATAAGTTTAGAATGAATGGTTGTGATTATGATGAATGAATGGAACACTCATGCACACATACACAATAGTTGGGTATTATGTTAGAAATTAAGGTTTTCTAATGCTTTAGTATAGTTTATTTTGTGTATGGTGTTGTATGGTGTTGAATGGTTATATTTATGTTGTGCTGACAAACAAAACCCCAAACGTAAACAACATAATACTTTATGTACGAGAATCCAAAAGAAATCAACAAATTTCGATAACTGAAGAATGAATTAATGAGAATCGAAGTTAGACACAAATTTATGGTTTTCTATTAATAATAGGATAACTCAAACGTGAGTTCCTAAGTTAAAGAAACCGAAAGCCGACTTATAACGCTAATGCTCAACAACGACAACCTAATACGATATTAGATTGAGCGTTAAGACAACTCGATACTAATAGTGATTTTATAACTTACACAATCTCCGACGAGCTAAGAGAAACAAACAATGTTTTAAAGTGTAAGCTATTCAAACATAAGATGTCAATCCTTATGTCTCAAAGGTATAGTTAGTATTCACAAAGAACTCCATTAATTCGTAAGTATTTACTTACGCGATGGTATGGGATATCTCGAATCATAAGTAAAGATTCCCTTTCATTCATCGTGTTAGTACGACAAGCCGTCAAGCATAACCTACTAGGACGTAACTATAATTTTTAAGTCTGGTTAGTGGCTTGAGAATATCCTAATATACCATTCATAACTTGAATACTAACAATCTATAATGTAATAACGTTTAGAAGAACACTAAGGTTAGAGTCGAGGTTAGACTCGGAGTATATGACTCATAAGTTGAGGATCGTCTATGAAAGATGAAAGGATATAGTTTGGGAATTGAGAATGTAAGATAGTAGAAATTATCATAAGACCATCACATGAAATCATAAAGAAACCCTAATTGGGAACTTTAAGTCGTAATTTATAAACGACCCTCGATCAATAGAAAGAATCTAAGAAAAACTATTTTCTTATCAAGGACCTGATCGTATGTAGTTGTCGAGGAAGGACACTCACACCCTGCCCCGCTTAGAACTTATAGCTTCGGACTAGAAGGTGGGCTCTCTTGAAACAAAATGATATGCATACCTCAAAGCATGATTTACAAAAGCTTTATGAAATATTATTGCATTGTCACAGCCCCGCTAATTAATTATGGATTAACTAACTAACTAACCGGGTTGTGACTAGAGGAAAGAAATAAGATAACTAACTAGTTTCAGAGGTTCGTATGGATAAACAACTATCATTCTAAAGAAAGACAAGTCACTGAACTTGTGATTAACTAAATAATCAAAAGTCGAATATTAATTAATCACTATTTAGGAAGTTGATGCAACAATCTTCGACTTGAGTTTATATTTGTTTATCAAATGTCTAACCCATTAGGACTCTGAACACATAACATATTATAATCCATAAAAAGGGTTGACACAAAAGAGTAGTTGAGTTTATGTGTGAAGACATAAACCCGGGGCAAAACATATTACATGACGAGACAAGTCTTCACTCAGCATTCAATTTCCGGTCATCAGCTCCTACACAACCTGCACATTTAGAAATACATGCAGGGCGTGAGTACTTAATGCACTCAGTGGGCACCTGCCGAAAGCAACTAAAAACATGCTCTTAGAGCTATATAATCGACTTGCCACTTAATAGATTCACAGGGGTTTTAAGAAAAATCCTTTGAATCTAACTTTATGAAATCACTTACTTCATAATTAATGCACGTGCTAACAATTCTAGTTATAATATGTCTGCAGACAATCATCAATAAACACCATATCTAGGCACAAACGTGTTGATAAGTAGGTTTTCTCCTCAACACCTTGGCCAAAGGCCACCTGTGTACACATACCCTTACTAGAAGCTCGTCTAGCATAGGGCCGATATCGTTATTCTCTCGTAGATAGACAATATGCAATGTGCTCAAAAACAGGCAAGTCAATTAACTTTTGCAAAAGAAGCATATACTCTTTATCATAAACTAGTGCACACACATTTTAGTTTAGAAAGCCCACCTGGATATCTTGCCTATTCGAGTCTCTCGACTTTTCCTTTCTTTATCTCTATCCCGCTCCCACTAGCTCCTTAAATTAAATAAGAAGAATTAACACGGGAAAGAGAAAATTAAGAGTTTCTAACTCTTGAACCTCTACTAAAGTCTCTAGGTATACTAAGGTCGGGCTATGCTATGCTAAGTCAATGCATCCATAACTCAATTATTCATATCATATTATTATAAAAAGTAAATTAGTAGAAACTTTAGTCTTTCACTATATATATGTTGTGTATTTATGCAACACAATTAAATGTACGCAAGTGCACGTAATCAACAAGTAATACACGAAAGTATTCCGAGATTGAATCCACAGGGATTGCAATATGCGTCACGCTGATAACAACTTTGTTTTATAGGAGAATTTAAAAGGAAATTAAACAGGAGGTAGCTCTTTAAAATAAAAACACAACTACGAACTTAAATTAAGAGGACTTCGGCCAAACGAAGTAATCACCAAACATAAATAACGAGGAAAGCACTGATATCAAGGAAGAGAAACTGACTTGATCTCTCGATTCCACCCATGCTCTGTACTAATAGTGCTACAGCATTATCGTTGCCTCATCGCTATGACATGAACTTCTCCGATTCTTAGTATTTTTCCAAATCTAAGATATATTCTGCAAAGCCACTCAATATATTCCTATATCGAACTACTCTTAGAATACCTTTACTAATCCATTCATATTTGCCACGCAAGGTAAACACATATTCCTATGCTATTCACACACATAATATTAAAATCATGTTCTTACGTCACTCTTTTGTGTTTCACTCTATAAGAACTTCCCAGCAATTATAGAACTAAGATCTCACTAATGGTGATCAAGCACAAGTAAGATAAAATAATCCCGAAAGAGCAATAGCAATTGTAACAAGATATGCGTAGAGATGAGTTCTTCACACGAGCATGGGTTTCATCAAGAAATCAAGCCATACAGGTTTAGCTCATAGCGAGCTGTTCAACAATGTTCAAACAAACAGATGCCATAACAAACTAAGAAGAATTCGAGAAACGAAATTAGAACTAGTTGTCAGAACCGCGTGCTCGCTCTTGGATCATCGTCTCTTCCGATGACTTCCTCTCCAAGAGATCACTCCTTGATTTTCCTCTCTGCAGATGATTCTGTGTTTTTCCTCCCAAAACCGAATTAATTCTTTTCTAATTGTCTCCTCTTTTTAATAACAACCTCTGGCGCTTCATAGGGGTGCAGACTGTGCACCTGCCAGCCCTTCATCCTCTGATGCTTTCCCTTTTTCCGTTGTTCTGATAGAGAACAGAACGCGCGCCTCCTTTCTGCTGCCGTGGCTAGCTACCACGTGGTTGTGGTCCTACGGATCTCCTCTTCGTCTTCAGCCAAAACCTTCCACACTTCATCGTTAGCCTTCCATAAGCACGGCCTGGTCCACTAGTACGAGCTCTTCTACTTCATTTGCACAAGCACGAGCTCGTCTTCTCTTATGAACTCGACCTCGCTCACGCATCATCTGTTCTCTTTATTTTTGGAGCTTGGCTTTGCCCTACGATCTCGAATTCGCTCACGAGCTCAACCTCTTACGAGCTCGACCTCGTGACTTCGCTTTACTTCGCTTATGAGCTTGACCTCGCTCGTGAGTCCGACCTCGCTTACGAGTCACGAGTCCGACCTCGATCATGAGTTCGACTATGGTTACGAGCTCGACTTAAGTCACGAGCTCGACTTCGTCTGTTCTCTCTTCTGGAGCTCTGCTTCGATACTTCACTCGGTATCCTTAGTTCTTTCACTCTTCCTTTGAGCTTTGACTTCGCTTTTCGAGCTCGACCTTGCTCCCGCATCACTCCAGCATCGTTCGTTCTGTTGCTTTTCCTCACCCTTTCGGAGTCAAGCTCTCTCACGAGTTCGGCCTCGCTCACGAGTTCAACCTGGAGCTTGGCTTCGCCTCGGCAGACTTCGGCATCGATTTTCTGCCACTCTTCCCGCTACATGCCATAGATTGATTAAAATGCTAAAAATGTATCTAAAACCCCATAAAAGCACCTGACTCAATCCTACACGCACACACATGAAAACATAACATAAACATACAAAACAACACAAACATACAAACAGAACACACAATACTCAAGGTTATTATCATAAAAAAGGTCACATAATAACTATTTTATAAGAGTTATCACACACCCAAACTTAGCTCATTACTCATCCTCGAGTGATGCTATGTCACACAAATAACACAAAAAACACACCAAAAACAAGAAGCGATGTGCATGACGCTTTGATGACAGCTGAGATGATGGCCTAATCAACTAAGGATGTTGCTTTCATCAAAAAATTTTCAAAGAAAAAGAATCATTCATTCATTCTCGTTGCAAGTCTAGTTAATCACCTCATATTGCAAGGACGTCGCGCTACAAATATCAACAGGTATAGAACACATTAGCAACTACATGGATCTTCCCATACTTTGGTTCTCCTTAATATGGCCATATTTTGATTATCAAATGCACAAATGTCTCCACACATTCAATTCAGTCAACCCCTCTCCATTAACATGAGTGAACATCAATATTGGATCAGTAGGTCTTTAAAAGCTTATAATGTTGGGCTTCGGTGACGGTAAGATTATTTGGGATAATGTAGCTCAAAACACCGGGGCACCTTTACTCGTTCTTGGTTTCAAACTCGCCTTATAAATATCTTTCTTCTTCTACAAGAGGGTCAATTCTTCTTCTTCATTGTTTCCTCTCATTTTTCATATCTGATGGGCTCAAACTTCTCCCCTTTTTTTTCGTAGAATAACCCACAATTAACCCACATTTTGCAAAAACTTAACTTCACCTTCAAGAGGTTACCTTACCTCGCCACCCCCAAACTTAGAACGCAACATTGTCCCCAATGTTGGAATTTATACCAAAAATGGGGGATGAAACACTTTTAATTCAATTCTGAGGCAAAACACAGGCAGCGGTAATAGATAAGATAAAGGCCGAGCCATAAGTAGACATGCCCAAGGTGAAGGGTAAGGGGAGATAAAATAATATATGTGGGGTATAAAGGAGAGTATTTAGTGGGTGTGTGAAAGAAAAGGCTGTAAGCTCAACAGGGGACCTTAAGGAAATCATTTTATAAGGGTAGGCTAAGAAAGGCACAATCGATCCAAAAATAGCATACGTCCTATCCATATTAACACACTCATGTATATTGTTTCAAGGGGGAGTACCAACCAAATATGAAAGACAGACACTCATACAAAAGTGTAGACCAACTAAGGGTTACCAATGCAATGGTCAATCACTATAGGAACTAATATGCTAACACCCAAAATATTAGAGGTACACCCCCACAAAATAAGGGTCAAATCCAGACAAGCAACAAGGTAGACTAAAGATCACAATGTAAAGCAAAAGAGACTAACATCATTAAGCTATCCATCGCCAATCAAGCATCAGCTTCAGCAGTCAATGAAAACAGAATAACATGTACCTCACACCACAAACATGAACATGACAAGCAACGACACAAACAAACCAACAATGCCTCGACAAAGGACAAGCAAAGCCTAAACCAAACAAAACACGAAACACAAGACACAAACACAAAGACAAAACACCAACAAATGATTGAGTTCAGAAAAACGCCCCTAGCATACGCATCAGGAGGACCCGAGGGAGTAGGAGAGGCAGGGGTAGATGGAGCAGTAGCAGGAAGAGCATAGTTAGCTGTAGGAGAGCTAGTTAGCTCGGCATCATGAGACACTGGAGCAACAATTACTGGCGCGGCACTATCAACATCCTCTTGGCCTTCTCCCGCCGCATCCTCTTCGGGAAGAACTTCAGTAGCAGCCGACGCTGGGGAAGCACCCTCGAGTGGAACTTCGGCAGGCGGAGCCTGAGCCTCGGCGGTGGCAGTAGGGTCTGACTTGGATTGCTGTACATGACTAGGACCCGCCTCTTTCTCCATCTCTGCTCTTGTGTCATCATAATCCGACGGTAACGGCCAAGACTGGAACAGCCGGTGTGGAAATTCCGGGAAGGCCGGCATTGGCACTGTAGATAACTATCCCAGACTACTTTCCAGTATGCGATCATGCTGACGACAGTACGCCCAATAATGCTTGAGATCATCCTCAAACGCTGCAGACCGAAGCATGAGGACTTTGATTTCTGCGAGAGGAACTTCAGATTTCAGGCTGTGGGCTCAGAAGGGGTCGGCAGTGGGGGAGATGGACCAGTCTGAGCGGCGTGCAAATATGGGTCTTCAGTCGGACCATGACGATGAGTCAAGGTCTTGATATCAATAAAAGCTTTCTCAGTGAGGCGGTCTTCATCATCCCCAAAAGGTACTCCGACATGTATGCACAGCTGAGTTATCAAAGAGGGGAAGAATAGCCATCCTTTCTTCCTCTTACGGCATTCATCCACCTCGCGCCAAATTTGGGCGCCCACATTGACTGTCCTCCCGGTAAAAATGCACAGGAGCAGCAGCATACGCTCCTCCGAAACAGTGGTATCATGGGTGATGGGCAAAATACGGCTCTTAATGAAATGAAGCCACACATGAGCCTCCAATCGTAATGATGCGGCTTTGATGGAGCGACACCCATGTGTGGAAAAGGCCCACTTCGTGCCCTCTACGGCCGTCAGTCTCAGCGCCTCCTCTAGATCATCAACCGAAGGAGCCCTCTTCATGGCGGAGAAAATATCATCCACATCATTCTCCAAGTTATAAAAGTCATTAATTGTTTCCGGAGAGAAGACCACCAACTTACCCCTCACCACAGCCGCTAAACCCTCCTTATTCGGCAGAGGAGTGATGTTCGTGTAGAATTCTTTGACTAGAGGCGTAATGGGTGGGGGTGGAATTGCTGCAAAAGATGCCCAACCGTTGAGGGATATCAACTCTACCACAAATACTGGAGTTTCTTTAGATTGCTGGAAACCCTTCTCCATCCATAATTGCCTTGATTTTAAACGCTTAAATCTCTCAAATCCACCATGAGCTCGGAATTTCAGAATGGCGTCGATTGACCGTCCTGTGTTTGTTGACGAGGGTTTGTCCACCTTCGCCTTCTTGACCTGAGCAGCCTTAGGCTCAGTTTCCTCCAACACTTTGTCTTTACCTTTATCGCGCCGACTATTTTTCCATTTAGAAGAGGAGGGTACAGCAACCGGCGAAGAGACTGGTGAAGATTCCAACGACAACTCGATGTTTGATATGATAAAGGGCGTGCCAGCATCATTGCTCGGAGTATTCAATGATTCTGCTTGCCTACGGACCCGGTTTTGAGTATTGGCATGGTAGCGAAGTTTTCGGAGAAAAGGACGAAGGAGGAGAGATTAATTTGCTAGAACCAGAGCAAGAACTTGAGAGAATAGACGGCGGACGTGGATAGTGAGGGCAAAATCTCAGCAAGATGGGGGAAAATAGGAGAAACGGCTGGCTGTGGGGTGGAAAAGAAAAAGGGGCGCGGCCTTTTAAACAAAAAGTCAACCAAATTTCTCCCGCCCTTTTTTACCAGAAATTCAAGCTAATACTTCACCTTTTCTTTACCCGCTGCAGGTCCAATACCGGAGCAAAAATTAGCACAATGCTCAGAATTTTTGCTAGAAGTACGCATGTACCACACCTGCAATCCAAACTTCAACACATCAGTTTAAAATAAAATCCTCATCCTTCTTAAAACAATGCTATAGCAATTTATTATCAAAGCCAAAACAAAAAGACAAAAGAGCAAGAAAGCAAATATGTACAAACAAAACACTAGGGCTGCCAGGCGCCTGATCGCCATGGCAACCCATGATACCCGTGGTCAGGCGTCTTTCAAAGATGTTGAGGTCTTCTCACGAACGACCTCACCACCACAATAGTGCTTGACACGCTGCCCATTGACTTGAAATTCACGGCCCGACGTTCCTTCTTGTAATGTTATAGCACCATGGGGCGCTACACGAAGAATTGTGAAAGGACTTGACCATCGTGATTTCAGCTTACCCGGAAATAACCTCAGCCTTGAATTGAATAACAACACCTGCTGACCCGGTAAGAACTCTCGATGCAAGATGTTGTTATCATGCCATCTCTTTGTTTTCTCCTTGTACAATTTTGCATTCTCATAAGCAAACCACCGGAATTCATCCATTTCACTTAGCTGTAACAACCGAGCTTCTCCAAAGAAATTTTATGATCAAAATTCAATTTTTATCGCCCAATAAGCTCGATGCTCAAGCTCCAGGGGAAGATGACAAGCTTTTCCATAGACCAAACGGTAAGGTGACATCCCTAAAGGTGTTTTGAAAGCTGTTCTGTAGGCCCACACTGCATCATCCAATCGCATGGACCAATCCTTGCGTCCTGGATTCACCACTTTCTCCAGTATATGATCGCTCACTTTTCTAACACGAAAAACGCGCAAGTATAAGGTAAGCAGAGTATCGTATCCACAGGGATTGTATCACGAAAACATAGAAGCTAGCTCAACGATAATTCATCATTATTCAAGCACGTAAATTTGGTGAGAGGTTTAAGGGCTTTTAATTTAATCCAAAGCAAAGGTAACCATGCGTAAATATAAAATAAAGCAATAAAATCACGGATGATAAAATAGATAAGAAAGACTAACCCTAGGGATACATTAATCCTATCCATAACGATGTTTATCCTGCTTCCTATTAGCCAATTTTAATCCGCACAAGATGGAAGATCACATATATAACCAACAACTTCGATTCGACAATTGCGGTGTAGATTACTAGTTTTCCCTATTATCATTACGCCTCTAGGTGAAAACAAGCAACTCCAAACAGATCACAAAGAATAAGCTTCCTACGGATGTTCCTATCTCAGCTACGACTCAAGGTTTATCCGTGTCATGCATTCAAGATCGATTGACAATTAATACAGTTACGTAATTAACTGGCAACTAGATATGCATCAAGATTGATCAGAAATTAACACATATAAATAAGCACCAAGAATCATGAATCAATGTCTGGAAGGTAAATAGAGATAACAAGAATAACAACATATAGGATCGGATCATGCAAACCCTAGGATTAGAACATGAAATTACCTAGACATAATTAACGGAATAAAAATACGATAAAACATAAAAACATAGATTAAATTGATAAAACCCGTGATGAAAGCGTTGAATGAACAATTATTGGTCTTGAATCCAATCCCAAGCGATAAACGGAAAACAAAGGAAAACGATCGGACAAAACGTTCCGAATCGATAACAACGAAGAATTAAACTAAAACAACGGAAAACTAAGGCTAGAACTAAACGGAAGCTAAAGAAAAGCAAAATCTGAGGAAAAAACTGTGAAAACGTGTCTGGGGGCGTCTGGGTCTCCGGAGGCACGAGGGGGGTGATCCCCTATTTATAGATAAGGGTGGAAACCCTAATTTGCGCGCCTGCCGCCACGCCTCGCGACCGCTCCTCGCGGTCGCTAGCTCGACCGCGAGGCATCTCCCGTGTGCGTCCTCTCTCTCGCATCTGGTGCGCGCGCTCGCTGGGCTTCCCTCGCGACATGGCTAGCGGCCGCTATCCATGGTCACGAGAATTAGGGCAGTGGCTATCTCGGTGCTGGGCATGCTCTCGTGCACGAGGTGTTTGATCGTTTGATATTTTCGTTCACAGAACAACTGCACTTACACAAACATCATGCTACAAAAAGATGAAAACAAAATATTCACGTTCACAGAACAACTGCACTTACACAAAGTCTTGCTCGAATTTTGCCAACTCTTATTGTAGCAATAATAAGAAAATTTTAATTAGCAAATATGACTTTTTTCTAATAAATGAATCCGTCAAGAATTAGAGTAGAAATTGGATTCAAAAGCGAAAGGAAAATGGGTGGCCCACCCCAAATTCTAAAGGCTTTGACTTATTTAGTGGTATGGCAGATCAAACAAAAGAAAACGAGCTTTGAAGAAAAATAAAGGTTTGGAATCTCAAATACTTATCTTCATCTAATCCGTATACAAGAAAGGAAAAACAAACAAAGAAAGAAAGAAATAAAGAAAAATGCTCCTTTTTTAAAAAGAGTTTGATTAAATAATCAATAAAAACGAATATTATTCTTTAATGCGTGTATCGCCTAGTTTCGATCCTCGAAAATTTATTTTGAATGTTTAAATCACATTGAGAAAAATGGCAATCCTATCCAAATTATGTTTTAGTCATAATTAATAATCCTGATTAAAATTCTAATTAACTCCTTATACAATAATAAACTCCAAATAATACATCCGCGTAGCAATTTTCGAGGAAATCGTCACATTAATGTGTCCACCAACTAATAAATAGACGAGCATTTCCCACAATTACAAATGTAGCAACAATTTTCACAACCTACAGTAATATAAAAGAATGCTGCATGATGCATCAAACACAACGCACCATAGTTTTCGGATCAATTCAACGAACACAAAATCGCAAATGAAGGGAGAAAAACATGCTTTTGATTCCATTAAAAAATTATAGAAACACGATATGAACGAAAAATCGCAAATGAAGGGAAAAAAACATGGCTAGCGGCCGCTATCCATGCTCGCTAGAAACTGGGCAGATGTGGTTTTGGCCTCGTTCTTCGTTTCTTGCTTCGATCATCAACATATAAACCTACAAAACGTCAAAGGAGCACCCAAGAGCAGTATCTTCTAAAATAGATAAAATCATTAAGATCCGATACATAAACGCATTTAATAGATCTAAAATCATCTTTAAATATCATAAATAAACGTATAAACGTATGCTTATCACACCCCAAACTTGAAGCATTGTTTGTCCTCAAACAAAAATGTAATGTAAAGACAAACGAAGGACACAACAAAAGATCAACGAGAATAGCAAAGGTGATAAACATAATCAAGCCTCGGAAATATCTTTCAACGCTCGAAAATATTAGCACACATGACGACATTAGTCAATTCAACACGAACAACGATTGAAAGCAAAAGTCATTTAGTTCAACCTCACAAAGGCATGTGTAAAATATAGGATACACTCAACTCATAAGGAAATTAGGACGTGTATATACTCAATGATCAATGCAATGCAAAATCTTACCATAGGCTTGCCATTTCTCTAATATCTCCACCGCGTCAAATGTGTTCAAATAAGGATCAAAAAGGTCTTTTCATAGGTTATATTGTAGGCACATTGGTTAAGGTAGGATAATATATGGCTAAGTGACTCAAAAATATTCCAAGCACCCCCATTTATACTTTTCGACACATATGGACTTTGTCCATTTTTCTCTTCTTTTTCAACGTGCTAAATCGACGTTTTATCCCTCATAAGGTACCTATACTTTGATTAACGACCCTTTATGCTCAAAACACATAGTGAACTTATCATTGCTTTTTCTTTTCTTTTCTAGAGCTTATAGGGTTTATCATTCACAACAAATGTACTATTCTTCACCACAGATGTATTTCTCTAAAAGTAATTTTTCTCGTCATAACTACATCACAATCCCCTTTTGATTCTCATATCCATCCTCACCTCCTATCATCCGGTTAATCGAAAGAATAAGTCTAATAAAGGCTCAAAGAAGGCGATAAATGGTATATATCATCGGGTTAGTGTTTGGGTAAATGTGTGGTTAACACGGATGGCCTTTATCCTTTCCAAATTAAACACATATTGCGCCTCGACACGTAAGAACGGCAAGTTCTAGAAGATAATCACATGCATGATATCACACAATTAAAAGAAATCAGATCAAGATATTTATACAAAGGAAGCTCAAGTCTCACGGGTTTAAGCAAATGGTGAAAACAACAAGTTTAGCAATCTCAAGTCGTTCATGCGTCATTTTCTAACATATCATGTGCACTATCTTTAAATTTCACACTTAAAAATTTCTATCGTCATTGGCTACATGGATTAACACACTTCACTTAACTTGTTGATCGATGCACACAAAACGAAACAAAAAAAAAAAACACGATAAAAGACCCCAAAGCATAACAACTTAGCAAAACAAAGCAAAACATAAGAAAGACTCTCAACCAACTCACACTCGAACACTCCCCAAACTTATTGTCAGCGAGCAGCAATGGAGGCAATAAGGTTTGCGTAAGAGAGTGATTGGGAGAGATCTTATCTCAAATGTCGCTACTCCGTGATGGATAGAATCCTCGCCATTGATGATATACCTTGGGGCTTAAAAGGACAAACAAGACACAACAAAACAAAGAAAACAAGAAAAACAAGACGAAAAACAACAAAAGCATGTAAAATGTTGGGTTACCTCCCAACCAGTGCTAGATTTATCGTCGCTAGCTCGACGGTACCTCTCATCAATCAGGCGATTTGACAACTGAGGTCTTTCCAAACTTTCGTTTGCCCTTGTACTTAGCATTCACGGCAGCCCACCAATTGGCATAAGAGTGGCTTCCCCCGAACTTAAACGAATCACTCGGATTTTTATGCCGAGTCCATCTCTTCTTTCTGGCATCTTCATCGACTGGTCGGTTGCCCTTCGCATGTGAGACTTGACTAGCGATGCGTGAGTGATCGAGTAGCAATTTTCAGGTTCTGAACTATCGTGTTGCTTGATGGCGTCATATATTGAAATCTTGAGCTCCTCATCATTGACACGAAACGTGAGGTCACCTTCCTGCACATCAATCAAAGCACGACCAGTTGCTAGAAAAGGTCTACCCAAGATTAGTGGTTGATGTCAATTCGGTATGTCTAATATAACAAAATCGCAGGGAAGACAAAGTCTCAATTCTTACCAACACGCCTTCAACAATTCCTTTAGGATATGTTCTTGACTGTCGACCATTATCGATGATATATTTGTTGGCTTCATCTTCCTAGCTCCAAGCGGTTGAATACGCTCAACGGCATCGATTGATGCTCGCCCCAAGTCGCACAACACATTTGGAAAAGTATGCTCGGCGATCTCGCATTCTAACGTAAAACTGCCGGGATCCTTCTGCTTCAAATGGAGCTTCCTCTGCAAGACGGCACTGCATTCTTCGGATAGGGTAATTTTTCAAATTTCCCAATTTCTTCTTGCTTGCAAGCACGCCTTTAAAAATTTCACGATCCCGACATGTTTCGCAGCGCTTCAAAGAGAGGCAAATTGATCTCAACTTTTTGGAAAATCTCTTTGAAACGAGCAAACTCCTCGTCATATTTCGACTTGACTAGTCGACTCGAAAATGGGACCGGAGGAGTGTACGTGCGAAAATTGGACTCTGGAGGCTCTTTGCGGTCGACCTCGCGACCGCTTGGCAGGTCGCGAGGCGTCTGTTGGGCGGTGGAATAGTTCTTCGCGTGCGAGCTTGCGGGCGAGGTCACGGTTGATTTCTCGCAAAGATGCTGCACGATTGCTCGCGGATTGGCTTGCGGGCGCATGCTCGGTCGTGAGCTTCTGTGGGGAATACTCTGGACTCCTCGCGATCGGGCTCGCGGTCGCGAGCTCGGTCGCGAGTTTCTGCTCCAGTTTACTTTCAGCCTCTTCTTCCTCGGTAGGGCTCGGGTAAGCTTGTCCACCTCGCCCGGATGGCGAAACACCGATTTTCGGGTTCACCTCCGATTACTCGGAAATTGGCCCGTCTTTTGTTGTGCATTCAATTGTACGGCTACTTGACCAATCTGATTTTCCAACATCTTTACGTGTTTCCCCATAGCCGTCACAGTCGACTCCAGATGAGTTATTTTCTGCCCGGTACTGCTTATAAATGCACTCTGTTGAGTCGGCATCTGTTGCACCATATCTTCTAAACTTGGCTTCTTCGGCTCTTGGATCATACCATTCTGTACCGTGAAGCCTGCCGGAGGTTGCTGAAAATCATTCGGGTTGGCATACGACAGGTTCGGATGATTTCTATTGTTTGGAGTGTATGCCGGATTCTCCCCCTGACGGTTCCTTTGATTTATAAAATGTACGTCCTCCGTCTCAATCTGGCTCTTCAAACAGAGTGAATTGCTTCATCAGCTCGTCGTATCTCGAATCAGCCTCGACGGTCGCTGCTTTAACAACTGGTGTTCTCTCCGTCAGCCATTGATAGCTGTTGGCAGCCATCTCCTCTAAAATACGGCTCGCCTCGTCTATTCGTCGGTTCAATAAACAGCCCCCTGCCGACGCATCCACAATGCTCCTCGTCTGAAATGTCACCTTTGTAGAAGCTGCGTGATTTGTTGCTCCTTGGAGAATCCATGCGTGGACATCGCCTCAATAGACCTCTGAATCTCTCCCATGCCTCGAATAGTGATTCGTCGTGGTTTTGGCAAAATGGGAGATTTCGCGATGATCTTCAAGGCGCACGGCGGAAAATATTTCGAGAGAAACTTCTCGCAAAGTTTCCCCAAGTGTCAACGCCGATTCGTCCAAACTCTTGAACCAATCTTTCACCGGCTGCGAACGAAACCGAACATGCGATCCGGATCGTGTCTTGTGGCACCCCATTCTGCTTGATGGTGTCACAAATATCGAGAAAGGTCTCGAGATGCGATTCGGTCTTGATGACTCCTCCCCAAACCGCTCTCCTTCGACCATGCCGATTAGGGCGGCTTTAATTCAAAATTATTCGCTCACTTCCGGCCCCATCCGCCTCCTTGAAATTGTTCGATTGGGAGGTCCGTACATGTAATTTAAAGGTCTCGTCTCTTGTGCGGGGACAAGGAGTCCCATATTCGCCATCTGGCGCTGCATCTCTACGAAATCGGCCAGCATGCGTGCAGCTTGCTCGGGGGGAATACCCCCGTTTATCGGATTAGCTGCCATTTCTTGCCGTCTCTTCTCTCGTCCTCTTCTCCTTTGAGAGCTTTCGATCTCGGGATCTAATAATATTTCAGGAGGTCCCTGAGATCTTGTACACATAAACTACCTAGAGAAAAAGAGAGAATTTAGCTCTGGTAATAATAAATAAATAATATAATATATAACTTGAATTAATAATTCCAAATCGTCAAATTATTCCTATGTGATATTAACAATCCCAAAGAACGGCGCTTAAAATTTGATCGCCACTTTTCTAACACGAAAAACGCAAGTATAAGGTAAGTAGTATCGTATCCACGAGGGATTGTATCACTTAAAACATAGAAGCTAGCTCAATGATAATTCATCATTATTCGCACGTAAATTTGGTGAGAGGTTTAAGGGCTTTTAATTTAATCCAAAGCAAAGGTAACCATGTAGAAATATAAAATAAAGCAATAAAATCACGGATGATAAAACAGATAAGAAAGACTAACCCTAGGGATACATTAATCCTATCCACAACGTATGTTTATCCTATTTCCTATTAGCCAATTTTAATCCGCATAAGATGGAAGATCACATATATAACCAACAACTTGATTCGATAATTGCGGTATGAGATTACTAGTTTTCCCTATTACTGTTACGTCTCTAGGTGAAAACAAGCAACTCCAAACAGATCACAAAGAATAAGCTTCCTACGGATGTTCCTATCTCAGCTACGACTCAAGGTTTATCCGTGTCATGCATTCAAGATCGACGACAATTAATACTGATTACGTAATTAATCGGCAACTAGATATGCATCAAGATTGATCAGAAATTAACACATATAAATAAGCACCAAGAATCATGAATCAATGCCTGGAAGGTAAATAGAGATAAAAAGAATCATAACATATAGGATCGGATCATGCAAACCCTAGGATTAGAACAGGAAATTACCTAGACATAATTAACGGAATAAAAATACGATAAAATATAAAAACAGAGATTAAATTGATAAAACCCATGATGAAAGCGTTGAATGAACAATTGTTGGTCTTGAATCCAATCCCAAGCGATAAACGGAAAACAAAGGAAAACGATCGGACAAAACGTTCCGAATCGATAACAACGAAGAACTAAACTAAAACAACGGAAAACTAAGGCTAGAACTAAACGGAAGCTAAAGAAAAGCAAAATCTGAGGAAAAAGCTGTGAAAACGTGTCTGGGGGCGTCTGGGTCTCCGGAGGCGCGAGGGGGGTGATCCCCTATTTATAGATAAGGGTGGAAACCCTAATTTGCGTGCCTGCCGCCATGCCTCGCGACCGTGAGGCATCTCCCCCGCGCGTCCTCTCTCTCGCATCTGGCGCGCTCTCGTTGGGCTTCCCTCGCGACATGGCTATCGGCCGCTATCCATGATCACGAGAATTAGGGAAGTGGCTATCTCGGTGCTGGGCATGCTCGCGTGCACGAGGTCGCGGTCGCGGTCTCTCTTGGCTCTTGCGCGGCTTGCCTAGTGGCCAGCCTAGCGACCGCTAGGCTGGTCGCTAGAAACTGGGCAGATGTGGTTTTGGCCTCGTTCTTCGTTTCTTGCTTCGATCATCAACATATAAACCTACAAAACGTCAAAGAAGCACCCAAGAGCAGTATCTTCTAAAATAGATAAAATCATTAAGATCCGATACATAAACGCATTTAATAGATCTAAAATCATCTTTAAATATCATAAATAAACGTGTAAAACGTGCGTTTATCAGTATACCTTTTATTTCTCTATTGGAGAGTTTCGCTTGACCATTTGTTTGCGGATGATATGCCGTGGCAATCTTGTGGCGAATGTTATACTTAGCTAGCACAGAACTCACGGTCTTGTTGACGAAATGTGTGCCTTCATCACTAATGATCGCGCGAGGAGTACCAAACCGTGTGAAGATGTTCTTTTGTAAGAAATTGATTACAACCTTCGTGTCATTTGTGGTACTCGCCATGGCTTCCACCCATTTAGATACGTAATCAACCGCCACCAGAATGTAGAGGTTACATAATGAGGGTGGAAAAGGACCCATAAAATCGAGGCCCCATACGTCAAAGAGTTCAATTTCCAGAATAAAGTTCATTGGCATCTCATTCCGAGAAGATATATTTCCAACTCTTTGACATCGATCACATTTTTGCACAAAAGCATGGGCATCTTTAAACAAGGTCGGCCAAAAATAACCTGATTGAAGTACCTTAGCCGTTCTTTGTCCCATAAAATGACCACCATATGGAGTGGCATGACATCCTCTAGAATTGATTCCACTTCTTCATGCGAACGCAAAGCACCTCATCAACCCGTCGGTAGCGCTTATATAAGAATGGTTCATCCCAAAAGTAATGTTTGACCTCGGCGAAGAACCTTTTCTTCTGATGTGATGATAATTCAGGATAAAGCACTCCACAGACCAGGAAGTTGACAAAGTCCGCATACCAAGGTGTACTACTATGATGCATGCTCATCAATTGCTCATTAGGGAACACGTCCTAAATTTGGACATGAGTCTTGTCACCCTCGGCTGTCGGCAGTCGGGATAAATGATCAGCTACTTGATTTTCTGTTCCCTTCCTGTATCTGATTTCCAGATCAAATTCTTGCAGGAGTAAGATCCACCGAATTAGCCGTGGCTTTGCATCTTTCTTGGCTACAAGATACCTGATGGCTGCGTGATCTGTATAGACTATCACTTTTGATCCTATGAGGTAGGCTCTAAACTTTTCACATGCGAATACCACAGCAAACAGCTCTTTCTCCGTTGTGGTGTAATTGATTTGGGCCTCCACCAGTGTTTTACTCGCATAATAGATGGAATGGAATACCTTCTCCCTTCGTTGTCCCAGCACGGCCCCCACAGCGAAGTCACTTGCGTCACACATTACTTCGAAAGGTAAGGACCAGTTTGGACCAATAATCACCGGGGCTGTCACTAGAGCCCTTTTCAAAACTTCATATGCCTTCAAACATTCGGAAGTAAACTCAAAGTGGCGATTTTGCTCCAGCAAGGCACATAGCGGCTTAGCAATTTTTGAAAAATCTTTTATGATCCGCCTATAAAATCCTGCAGGCCCCAAGAAACTCCGCACACCTTTTACAGTAGTGGGTGGTGGAAGTTTGTCTATCACTTCGATCTTTGCTCGATCCACTTCTATTCCTGCCTTGGATATGTGATGGCCTAGCACGATGCCCTCTTGCACCATGAAATGACATTTTTCCCAATTTAACACCAAGTGCGTCGCCTCACAACGCTCCATAACCTTCCCAAAATTACTCAGATATATCCCATAAGTATCTCCAAATACGGAGAAATCATCCATGAAGATTTCGACTGACTTCTCCACCATATCCGAAAATATGGCCATCATGCAACGCTGGAACGTTGCTGGGGCATTACAGAGTCCAAAAGGCATTCTTATAAAAGCAAAAGTACCATAAGGACATGTGAAGGTGGTTTTGTGTTGATCATCGGGTGCAATAGCAATTTGATGATAGCCAGAATACCCATCTAGAAAATAGAAAAACACCTTACCAGCGAGTTTGTCAAGCATCTGATCCATGAATGGCAGAGGGTGTTTAGAATGATTTTTTTCTTAATCTTGGTATTCTTTTGTATGTCATTTTCAATAGTTTGTTCTATTTATGTCGTTGGTTTGATTCGTATTGATCAAATTGGACTTATTTGGTTTATTTCGATGTTTTGCAGAAAAATGACATTAAATAGGATGAAATTTATCTACCAAGATCTATCATATATTGAAGAGCATATTGATAGGAATCCATAGGTGCAAACGGATTGTAATTCGGAGTTCGGACGAGGGAGAACGGAGCGAAAGCGGTTGCGAGACAAGACGCAAGCAAGCGCGTCGTATGCGCCGCCCAGCACTGGAACGCCTGCAGCGCCCGTTCAGGCCTCCAGCGCACGTTCTCCCTAGCGTTTAGCCACCATGCCAGCGCCCCTCCCACGCCCGCTGCAGCTTCCGTCGGCGCTGGGCATGGCCCAACGCTCCGTCCCGCGCGCGCTCACGCCACTCCTCGCGTGTCTTCTGTGCAGCGTCAACCTCAGCGCCCGTTGAGCTCGCCCCAACGCACAGCACTCTGCACGCAAGCGCCCGTCCGGCGCTGGACTTTCCCAGCGTCCAATCCGCGTGTGTTTCCTTCGCCCGCGTGCCTCTTCCCAGCGCCGTGTCGTCCGGCGTTTCATCTCAGCACCGTGGCCGTCCGACGCTCCGCTTCCATCTGGCACTGCGAAGCTCACTCTGACCTTTCCAAGGAGTGCCCGCGTCCGGCGCTTCGCCCGTCCGGCGCTGGGCGTCTTTTTCAGGCCCAAATTCGACGTTTTAAATGGGCTTTTCTAGGGTTGAATAAATAGAAGAACTCATCCGCGGACGCAGAGGCCAGCTTCCACATTCTCACGCACGCAACTCTCTTTTCTTTCTCCTTTCTTTTTCTTTTCCTTTCCATTTAATTCTTGCATTTTGGATTAACAATTGGATTGTGCGATTACGGATATTTGGAAGACGAATTTATCTATGAATGGTTTGTAAGTTTTTCTCGTTTTAATTATGTCTATGTAATTGGGATTGGAATAATTTCTATCATGAGATAAATTATCGATTTGTTGGAAATAAATGTTAGATTGTTCTTGTCTTGAATTGTGATTATTGGATTGATGATTTGCGAATTTCTTATCCGTATAAATTATTTATTTCATGATCTTCATACATGGTGTTCGAGAGAATAGTGTAGGTTGATTATGTTCTTATGTTTGATTATAAAGTTATGCGAGAGCAGATTTATATTAGATATAAGTTTAACAACGAAAGTGATCGAGAGATTGGTTTGTTGTTGAGTAATTAATATATGTGGGTAGGGTTTTTGCTATCGTGTGCTTTGTAGTAAAATATCCTTCGTAGTTGATGGTGGGTTGATTGAGAGATCCCCTGTCATTAAGTTCGAGTTTAACGTTGACGTAATCGAGAGATTAGTTAGTGTTGACCGTTTGGTGAGAGGTGTGGATGTTTTATGCATTGTGTACCGGTCCTTGATTCATTAATAGCGAGGATAGATTTGAACCCTAGAACACCGTCTCAAATTTCGTGTATCTGCCAATTCCTATTGTTGTCCAATTGCATCCATTTTCTCTGCTTTATTTGTATTTCCTGCATTCGTCCTTTTCGTGACAGACCCCCTTATTTTAGGACGTTAGTATTTCTTTTCTGTTTTCGTGTTTGACACAGAACCATAGCCCTGTTAAGCCTTCCTCGAGAGATTCGACTTGGGTCGACCTTACCGTTCTATAAGGACCTCGTACTATTGCGAGCAACTGAAAAGAACAATTTGGTCGGAACAAAGGAAATGATCTTTCCTGGTTGCCGTGTTCAGTTTTCTATAGTCCACGCAAACACGCCATCCAGTTATCACCCGAGTTGGAATCAATTCTTGTCGATCATTAGCAATCACAGTAATCCCCCATTTCTTAGGAACACATTGCACTGGGCTTACCCAAGAACTATCCGAGATTGGATAAATGATTCCAGCATCCAGCCATTTAATAATTTCTTTCTTCAACACTTCTTTCATCGCTGGATTGAGACGACGCTGATGCTCTATGGAAGTGCTATGGCAGTCTTCCAGCAATATCTTATGCATGCACAGAGAAGGGCTGATCCCTTTTATATCGGCAATTGACCATCCAATAGCTCTCTTGTATTTTCGCAACACCTGTAACAAGGATTCTTCCTGGTCATGCTCGAGAGCGGCTGAAATGATTACTGGAAGAGTTTTCTCCTCGCCCAAATATGCGTATTTTAGATGGTTCGGCAAGGTCTTCAGACTTAACGTTGGAGGTTCGTCGATTGAAGGTTTGGGTACCTGGACGATACGATCTGCGAGCCCCAACGACTGGGTAGTCGAGTGATACGTGGTGTAATAGAATGCTTCTCGTCGGAGGGATGCTTACACAACTCCCTACCTTTCTCCAACTCTATGAGTTCAGCATATTCCTCATCACTATTATCGGACTGAGATGAGTGCTCTCGCATTGTATCCGCAATGACCTGCTCCAGAACTTGGATTACCGAGCATTCTTCCACTTCGTCAGGATACTTCATAGCATTGAATACATTGAACGTAACCTTTTGATCATTCACCCTCATTGTGAGTTCGCCCTTTTGAACATCAATCAGAGTCCTTCCAGTTGCAAGGAAAGGACGTCCCAAAACAATGGGCACCTCGTGATCTGCTTCATAATCCAAAATGATGAAATCTGCTGGAAAAATGAACGTATCCACTTTTACTAGCACATCTTCAATTTTTCCTTCGGGATGAGCCATAGATCGGTCCACCAATTGCAAGGTCACTGTTGTGGGCCTAGCTTCTCCTATCCCGAGCTTCTTGAATATTGAGAGCGGCATCAAATTTATACTTGCTCCCAGATCACATAGAGCACGACCAACGTTGTATCCTCCAATTGAGCATGGAATTGTAAAGCTCCCTGGATCTTTCAACTTAGTGGGATTTTGCTTTTTAACATGGTACCGCTGCTCTCGATTAGTGCCATCGCTTCGAACTCACCTAGACGCCTCTTTTGGTCGGGATGTCTTTCAAGAACTTCACATAATTCGGCATCTGTTCCAAAGCTTCGACCAATGGAATGTTAATATGAAGTTGCTTTAAGACATCTAGGAATCTTCGAAATTGAGTATCTTGTTGCTTCTTTTTCAACCTCTCGGGGAAAGGAGGTGGTGGACGATATACCACCTCGTCCGGTTGCTTCGGAAATGGGTTTACTGAAGCAGGCTTCTCAGCATTAAGAGATTGCTTAGATGCTTCCATTTCTGACACTCTACTGTTAGTTTTCGATGACTTCGCCTTTTCTTCTTGGTCCAACAATTCTGTTTCATGCATTTGCTTTCCACTTCGTAGCGTGACAGCCTTGACATGTTCCTTGTCTTTCCGTGGGTTTTCAGTGTCACTTGGCAGATTACCAAGTGGTCGATTCCTCATCTCGTTGGCTAATTGTTCGATTTGGACCTCCAAATTCCTTAGAAGTGGATCGCCTCAGACATGCATCTGTCTTGGCCATATACTCCTTCATCAAAATTTCAATAGATTTGGGCTGTGTAGTGGCCTGTTGCTGCTTCGGTTTGAAATTTTGCTGGTACGTATTCTTCTCAAAGTTTCCACCACCAATTGTTCCGGACCCTTGGCCTCCCCACGAGAAATTAGGATGTTGTCGCCATCCCGAATTGTATGTTTGTGAATAAGGGTTATTCCTGTGGCCATTCTGATTTCCCATGTAACACACCGAGGCTGGGTTTGATGGGCAACTATCAAAGGTATGCCATTCCCCACAATAAACGCATGACACCTCGTTCACTTGCATTGTAGGTGCAACCACGGGAGGACTTGTCGGTTGAACAACTGGATTGGCTACTTGCAAGCCTTTTAACATACTGCTCATGGACGCCACTTGAGTAGTTAATGCCGTCAAGGCATCAACCTCCAACACACCGGCAACATATTTCTTCCCCATTAGAGCACGAGAATTGGACCATTGGCAGTTGTTATTTGCAATCCTTTCCAAGATCTCGTATACTGGAAGCAGTTTTGGTTGAGCTTGTATACAATGTTTCCTATTACCACTATTACAATCTCCTATCTGAATTGTTTACTTGATTGCATATATATGTCCCTTTATCTCATATATAATTTAGATCATACAGTGTGTTGTAGATCACAGAAATCTGTATGATTGGTCAATCTTAATGAGATATAAATAGTATCACAGCTGAGACAACTTGAGGACGAGTTGTCGGTATAGGCTGCGGTGTAGATAAGAAGTGACTTGACTTGGTTGCTTGTCTATGCTGGTACGTCTCTGACGTATTGATGGATCACAGTGAGATGAGTTCTTCTATCTGATCGTCGTGAAAAACCTATATCTCGAAGACTTACGTTGATCTAAACCTCGATAAGGTATTAGATGAGTATGAGTTGCTGACCATCACTTTGACTTGCTATGGGTAAGGGTTAGATGAGATAACCCAAGATTCTCGCATCTTGGGTGGTGGCGATCTTGTGTGTCATGCTAGTTACCCGTGTCGAGTCACCGTATCCGTTTAGGATGATGGCGTCCCCTAATGAGCTCAAAGGTTTATTGTACTAAACCCCGCAGTTGAGTTATCTCAAGTACAATAATAAGGTTGAGTGGTACAACTTAAGGAATTAAAGATATTAATTATTTTAAGCAATGTAAGCAGCAGTAAATAATTAATGGACGTATGATATCTTAAATACGGGGATTCGTAAAGTCTAAGTGCAAGTCCGACTCACCTTCGGAAATAAAAGAGTAAGTCAGCATTTATTCTCTAGTGGCATGAATAAATGTTTATGAATTAATTTATGATCTGGGCTGAACATAAGATAATTAATTTATTTGTGGCCCATCTTTATTCCTTGCATTTGATCCCTGGGTTGGCCCATCCAGGCCTTTTAGCTAAGGGAAAATCGTCCCTCTCTCTATTAGAGTCCCACTGGGACTCTGCTTGATCCTCTCTATCCTAAAGGATATTATTATATTTATTAGATATGCATAAATCCTATCTTGATAGGGTTTAGGGTTGCATTATATATATAAGGTGAGAGAGAAAATCAAGGCTAATGCTTAGCTAATATTTTCGAGAATTCCTATTCCAATAGGGTGAAATTTTTGAAAACTTTGAGCATAGGAAGAGACGATTTTCTATAGCATTCTCCATAGTTTGTTCTCACTCGATATTGGAGATTAGGCAACCGGGACACATTCCAGAAGTTCAGAGCACGAGTCTTGATCTATACATCCTCGACAGATTCGCAGGTAAACACGAGAAAACTCCTACGTGTTGCAATTAATTATATAGGTGCATGCTAGGCATATAATCAATGTATGGTGAATTAAACATCCAAGATAGATCCTCGGGAGAGGGTTAAAATCATATTTCCCTTCAATTGGTATCAGAGCCTGGGATCAGTATCTTGGCTCTATTGGATTAATTCACGTTTGATTATAACATGCACAATTAATTAATTGTGAATCTGTCGTTCATCGTGGCTCGTTTTATTTTTGTCGGATTTTGTTTTTCACCACGACGAAATCCGTGGTTAGATTAGATTTTTTCTTGTAAATTTTATCTGTAAAAGAAGAACGAAGATGAAAGCACGAAGAACGAGATGATGGGAGACTACCGGAAATCGGACGCACGGCAGACGGCGTGGTGACGGCACACTGATCGTGCATGGTGCTCGCAGACACGGCGCCCAGCGGCGCACGTTTCTCGGTAGGTCGGTGGCAACGGGCGAGGGAGTCTCGGCGGCATCGGCGGCCAGGCGTGCGGTGCGCGATTTCACAGACGCCCGGCACGCCTTGGCGTTGAGCGCGAGTCTTGGCGAGCCATCGGGCGTGGTCGGGCGGCAGGCTTCGACGGCTCGCCCTCGGCAACCCTTGGCAGATCTGGGTGCACAGGTGCGACGCAAGCGAGACCGGGCGGCATGGCATGGCGGCGGGCGTGGGAAGCGCGCGCGCGTGCGTGGTTACCTCGGCACCGCCGGGCGCCGAAGCGCAAGGCTTCGGCGGATCTCGGCGAATCGGCGGAAACCTCAACGAGGTCTCGCAAAGACCGGGCGACGCGGCTCGGCATGCCTCGACAGTCGGGCTCGGCAGCGCTTCGGCGGCCTCGCGTGCGAAACCTCGAGTCCATCGGCAGCGCGAGGCGCGCACGCTCCTCGGCGGGTAGCGCGCGAGCGCTCTGCAGCGCAAGCAGGCCCGGCAGCACAAGCTCGGCAGCTCGGCAGCACCGGGCGACGAGGTCGGCGTGATTCTCTCACGGAAACCTCATTGCTCGATTTCTGCGGCCGCGCGATTCTCGTGAGGAAACCTCAACGCGTACCGATGCCCGGCCAGCGGGCGACATCGTGCGGCGGCGAAGGCGGAGGGGCGCGCAGACGGGCCGTGCCCTAGCAGCGCTGCCCAAATTTCAACCGACCGACCGTTTTCAGCCCATATCCAAATTTCACCCCGATTCTGATTTTTGACCATGTTCGGCCCGTTCCAATGATCCGGCCCGTTTTCGATTTTTCGTCCCAAATCCAATTTTGACGAATCTGGTCCGTGCCCGTGCACGCGAGGCCTGTTTCCGAGTTTGAAGATCTGTACTTTGCAAATTTATGTAATAAAGGAAGTACAGGGTCCACGAGTGGGCGCGATGAACGAATTTATTTTATTTTTATTTTTAAAAGTATGTCGTGGATGTTTAAATTATGCAGTAGCATGCTATGTATGTTTAAATTACGTGGACAAACATATTACATGTTTTCGTGATTGGATGCGCATAGTAAGCATGCTAGGTTTATCGCGTTTTTTCAAGCATATTTTAGAATTTCATGAGCCTGCTTTTACATGTTGAGTTCTATAGAAAAGCATGCTAGGATTACGTGATCTGCATGGACAAACCTTTTGAAAAAAAAGACTAAGCAAGTAACCCGACATATTAATTTTTAAATTAAAATTTCAAGACCTCCACTTTTTGATCTCTAAACAAAGTGATACGGACTGTGAGTAAACGTCCACACGCGTGGCTTGCTTGCACTGTTCGTCATAAGTTTGTTAGATGAGATTTCTAAATAAAACATTTTAATCTATTAAGAAGTGGGAGTTTCATGTGTAAACTTTCACACGCATGGCTTGCATATGCGATTTTTAATAAGTTCTCTAGAGATAGATTTAAAATGAGATAACAAAAGAATTTGGATTGGAAGCGGTATGGTCCTAGTGAGTATGCCAATTCTAAGAATTCATTTTCTGCTGTTAAAATTGTGGTCATTGCTTAGACATCACCTCAAGTACAACTTCCCGAGAAGTCCCTTCTTGCGACAGTGATGTGGTCTAGTAAGGTCCAATCATTAATTTCATTTGTCATAAGGATAAGTTGACATGGATTGAAATTAAACGACTAAAAGGTATATTTTAGTCTGGTCGAGGGGTTCATGTGTAAATGTCCACACGCGTGGCTTGCATGTGGGATTCCTTGGGCGATTGGAGGTTTCAATTAATATTATTTTTATCAAAAGGTTACAATATTATTGTTACGAATTATGTGAGATCGTATGCTAATGTGTTTACATTACTTTTCAGATATGTCTCTTACACCGATTATCAACATGCTCGCACAAAATCCTCTATCCGGTCCAAATTTTATCGAGTGGAAACGAAACATGGAGTATGTTCTTATCGCTGAAGAACACATGTTTGTTCTCACTACTCCCAAACCCGAGGCCCTTATTGACGCATCGACTAATGAGCAGCGATTATCAAGCAGACTTTGGCATAAGTCAAACAATATGGCCAAGTGCTATATGATGACTACAATGTCCAAAGGCTTGCAGCTGCAACATCAGTCGATGGTAGACGCGACTGAAATATGGTCAAGTCTCGAGAGTAAGTTTGGGCAGTCGGATCGGACAGTCCGCTTCCACACAATGAGAGAAATCTTGGCGTGTAAGATGGAAGAAGGAAGTTCGGTCCATGAACATGTCTCCCACATGACTCATCTCATGGATAGTCTTGATTAGTTGGGAGGAGGTATTGATGGCGAAGCCAAACTCGATATCATCCTCAACACACTGCCCAAGTCTTTTGAGAATTTTCGCGTGAATGCGATGATGAGCAAGACCGAGTATACACTTAGTCAGTTGCTTAATGATCTCGTGGCTGCGGAAGGAGTCATGGGTAAAGGAGCACATGCCCTTGCTAGCACATCTAGGGGCCCAAATTTTCCGTTGAAAAATGGAAGAAGAAAAAGGGGCACCAAAGGTGGTAGAGGCAAAGGAAACAGTGGGAGCAGTGGGAGCAAGTACATGTCTGCCACCGGAGGCTTGAAAAAGCTAAAGGAGAGGGACAAGTGCTTTAAGTGCGGCAAGATTGGGCATTGGAAGGCCAAGTGTGTTGGATTTATATACTGAAAGCAGTTTTGGTTGAGCTTGTATACAATGTTTCCTGTTACCACTATTACAATCTCCTATTTGAATTGATTACTTGATTGCATATATCAGATCCCCTTATCTCATATATAAGTTAGATCATACAAGGTGTAGAAGATCACGTAAGTCCGTATGATTGGTCAAGCTTAATGAGATATAAAAGAATCACAACGAGACAACTTGAGGACGAGTTGTCGGTATAGTCATGTATAGATAAGAAGTGACTTGACTTGGTTGCTTGTCTATGCCGATACGCCTCGACGTATTGATGGATCACGGTGAGATGAGTTCTTCGTCTCGACCGTCGTGAAGAACCAAGATATCGGTGACTTACTATGATCTAAACCTCGATAAGGTATTAGATGAGTATGAGTTGTCGACCATCACTTTGACTTGTCATGGGTGAGGTTATATGTTCTAACCCAATATTCTCCGCGATCTTGGGTGGTGGCAAAGGCTCAGATGTCATGCTAGTTATATGTATCGAGTCACCGTATCCGCTTAGGATGATGACGACCCTTAAGGAGCTCAAAGGTTTATTGTACTAAACCCCGCAGTTGAGTTAGCTCAAGTACAATAATAAGGTTGAGTGGTACTACTTAGGAATTAAAGATATTAATTATTTTAAGCAATGTAATGCTCTAAATAATTAATGGACGTGCGATATCTTAAATACGGGATTCAGAATGTCTAAGTGCAAGCCCGACACAACTTCGGTAATAAATGGGTAAGTCAGCATTTATTCTCTAGTGGCATGAATGAATGTTTATAAATTAATTTATGTTCTGGCTGAACATAAGATAATTAATTTATTTGAGGCCCATCTTTATTCCTTGCATTTGATCCCTGGGCTGGCCCATCCAGGCCCATAGCTACTGGAAAATCGACGCCTATTATTCCTACATGGCAAGGATATTATTCTCTTTATCCTATAAGGATCTAATTATATTTATGGGATATGCATGGACCATTTCCTTATGGGATTATGGTAGTGCATTATAAATATAAGGTAAGAGATAGAATCAAGGTTAATCCTTATATTAACACACCAAATTTTCGTCCATCACTAGAGCTTTGTGAGGGTTCTCGAAAATTGTGCCAAGAGGATTAGGGTATTTTCTGTAGCATTCTCCATAAATCGTCCTCACTCGACGTTGGAGATTGGGCAACCGGGATACAGTCCAGAAGATCAAAGCACGAGTCTCGATCCGTTCATCTCGATCCATCCCCGACAGATTCAAAGGTAAACACGAGAAAACCCCTACGTGTTGCAATTAATTATATAGACGCATGCTAGGAATATAATCAATGTATGGTGAATTAAATATCCAAGATAGATCCTTGGGAGAGGGCTAAACCTAGTTTTCCCTACAATTGGTATCAGAGCCTGGGATCAGTATCTTGGCTCTGTTGGATTAATTCACGTTTGATTATTACTTGCGCAATTAATTAATTGTGAATCTTTCGTTCATCGTGGCTCGTTTTATTTTTGTCGTTTTTGTTTTTCACCAAGAGAAAATCCGTGGTTAGATTAGATTTTTTCCCTGTAAATCTTATCTGTAAAAGATGAACGAAGACGAAAGCATGAAGAACAAGACGACAGGAAGACACGTTGGAGAAACCAGACGCACGGCGCGAAGGGTGCGCGGGCGACGGCACACGTGGCGTGCTCGGTGCTCGCAAAGACGCCTCGGCCGCTGTTTTTGGTGGGCGGCGGCGACACACGGCTCGGCAGCCTGGGTGTGCGGGGCGTGCGATTTTCGCGCAGACGCCTCGGCATGCCTCGACGCTGGGCGTATTTTTCTCGGCGGTTCGTGGGCGACTTCGCATCCGCGAGGGATGCGGCGTTTGTCGCGTGAGATTCGGCGTGGGCGACGGGCACGCGCTTGTCGCTACGAGATCCCGGTGCTTGCGGCGGGCTCGCATCGCTGTGTCGATCGCGGGAGGCAGCGCGCCAAGCGAGAAGCGAGCGATAGCGACCGCGAGGAGCACGCGAGGCGGCTTTGGCGGGCGACGCGGGCGCTGTTTTAGGGCGGACGCCCGGGCAGCCGGCGACGCGTGCAAGATTCACGAGAAACCTCACTGCGCGATTTTCTCTGCGCAGGCGCGTGAGGATGGGCGGCGACGGTCGGTGTTGGCGCATGGTCGCGTGCCCTAGCTGCCCAAATTCATCTGGGCCAACCTCGCCCAACCGCCCAGATCCGCTTTTCCGGCCCGAACCCGATTTTCCGCCCGAATCCGGTTTGACGAATCCGTCCGTGCCGTGCATGAGAAGCCCGCTTTTTCAAAGTTTATGAAGATCATGCTGCAATTCTATGTAATAGATTAGGAAGGAAAAGTGCGGTGTTCCACGAGTGGGCCACGATGAACGCTTTATTTTATTTTAATCGCTCATTGCATGTCGTGGATGTTTAAATTATGCGAAGCATGCTTTGTATGTTTAAATTACGAGACAAACATATTATATGTTTTCGTGATTGGACGCGCATAGTAAGCATGCTAGGTTTATCGCGTTTTCAAGCATATTTTAGAATTCTCATGAGCATGTTTAACATGTCGAGTTCTATAGAAAAGCATGCTAGATTACGTGATCTCGCATGGACAAACCTTTTGAAACAAAAGACTAAGCAAGTAACCCGTCATATTAATTTTCAAATTAAAATGTCAAGACCTCCACTTTTTGATCTCTAAACAAAGTGAGACGACCGTGAGAGTAAACGCCCACACGCGTGGCTTGCTTGCACCGCTTATCATAAGTTTGTTAGATGAGATTTCTAAATAATTTTTTAAATCTATTGAGAAGTGGGAGTTTCATGTAAACGCCCACACGCGTGGCTTGCATGTGCGATTTTCATAAGTTCTCTAGAGATGGATATAAAATGAGATAACAAAGGAATTTGGATTGGAAGCGGTATGGTCCTAGTGAGTATGCTAATTCTAAGAATTCATTTTCTGCTGTTAAAATTGTGGTCATTGCTTAGACATCACCTCAACTACAACTTCCCGCGAAGTCCCTTCTTGCGATAGTGATGTGGTCTAGTAAGGTCCAATCATTAATTTCATTTGTCATAAGGATAAGTTGACATGGATTGAAATTAAACGACTAAAAGGTATATTTTAGTCTGGTCGAGGGGTTCATGTGTAAATGTCCACACGCGTGGCTTGCATGTGGAATTCCTTGGGTGATTGGAGGTTTCAATTAATATTGTTTTATCAAAAGGTTACAATATTATTGTTACGAATTATGTGCGATCATATGCTTATGTGTTTACATTATCTTTTCAGATATGTCTCTTACACCGATTATCAATATGCTCGCACAAAATCCCTTATCCGGTCCGAATTTTATCGAGTGGAAACGAAACATGGAATATTTTCTTATCATTTGAAGAACACATGTTTGTTCTCACTACTCCTAAACCCGATGCCCTTACTGACGCATCGACTAATGAGCAACGAGAGTCAAGCAGACTTTGGCATAAGTCGAACAATATGGCCAAGTGCTATATGATGACTACAATGTCCAAAGGCTTGCAGCTTGCAAAGATCGGCCGATGGAAGACGATCGAAATATGGTCAAGTCTCGAGAGTAAGTTTGGGCAATCGGATCGGACAGTCCGCTTCCACACAATGAGAAAAATCTTGGCGTGTAAGATGGAAGAAGGAAGTTCGGTCCATGAACATGTCTCCCACATGACTCATCTTATGGATAGTCTTGATCGGTTGGGAGGAGGTATTGACGGCGGCCAAGGTCGATATCATCCTCAACACACCGCCCAAGTCTTTGAGAACTTTCGGCGTGAACGCGATCATGAGCAAGACCGAGTATACACTTAGTCAGTTGCTTAATGATCTCGTGGCCGCGGAATGAGTCATGGGTAAAGGAGCACATGCTCTTGCTAGCACATCTAGGGGCCCAAATTTTCCGTTGCAAAATGGAAAAGAAAAGGGCACCAAAGGTGGCGAGGCAAGGAAAATAGTGGGAGTAATGGGAACAAGAACATGCTCGCCACGGAGGCAGAAGAAGCCAAAGGAGAGGGGCAAGTGCTTCAAGTACGGCAAGACTGGGCATTGGAAGGCCAAGTGCCCTATGCTCAAGGCTCAAGGTACGCCATTTGCTTTAGTAACGGAAACATGTTTAGCGACTTGTTCTACCCATTCTTGGGTAGTAGACACGGGTGCGACTGATCATGTTTGTTACACCTTGCAGGGGTTCCTACGGACAAGGGAGCTGCATGATGGCGAGATAATGATCTCCATGGGCAATGCGGCGAAAGTCGAGGCCGTTGCAGTCGGACATGTTACTTTATGTTTTGAGACAACAGTTTTAGTTCTAAAATACGTTTTATATGTGCCGGATTTTCGGCGGAACCTTGTTTCTGTTTCGAAATTATTTATTCATAGATATTCTGTTATTTTTGATAGTGGTTTTTCTATCATAAGAAATGAAGAAGTTATCTGTGTTGGCACATTATATAATTCGCTTTATACTATTTCTGCAAAACATAATACCTATAACTATGTTGCATCTACATCAAACCTTAAAAAGAGAAAGTTTTCTTTGCAAAATGACATCAAATTTCTCTGGCATCTTAGATTAGGTCACATCAATCTAAATAGGATCCAAAGACCGGCTAAGAATGGGCGTTGGGTAATCTCACGCCATCTGCTCCCGATCTGCGAATCTCAGATAGAAGGAAAGATGTCGACCGCACCTTCAAAGCGAAGGGTTATAGAGCCAAAGAAGTGTTGGAGCTAGTCCATTCGACCCGTGGACCGATGTCACACAAGCTCGTGGAGGGTACAGTATTTTGTCACTTTCATTGACGATTACTAAGGTGCGGATACGTATACCGCTTCACCGCAAGTCCGAATGCTTTGAGAAATTCAAAGAGTTTAAGGCGGAAGTGGAGACGAAGCTTGGTAAAAGTATCAAGTCATGCGGTCCGATCATGTGGCGAATACCTCAAGAACGAGTTTATGGACTATCTAGTGAAGTGTGTGATTACCTCCCAACAAGACTACACCGTGCACACCACTGGCAAAATGGGTGTCGTCGAGCAAGAAATAGGACTCTTTTGGAAATGGTTAGATCAATGATGAGTTATGCAAGATTGCTTATTTTTCGATTTCGGGGTATGCCTTAGAAACGACGCATACTTGCTAAATCTAGTACCATCCAAATCATTGAAAAGACCCCTTTCGAGTTGTGGTTTGGGCGCAAGCCTAGTTTAAGCCACATAAGGATATGGGGCAGTCCAGCACATGTGCTGAACAAGAAGGCTGACAAGTTAGAGGCTAGATCCGACGCAAGGCTGTTTATTGGCTATCCTAGAGGGACGAAAGGTGGTTTATACTATAGTCCTAAGGATCAGAAGGTCATTATTAGTTCTAATGCCCTATTCTTAGAAGAGGATTATATGACAAACCATAAATCCAAAAAGTTGAAATCAGTCTTCAGGAATTAGAAGATGATCGTATTCCACCACCGATTAAGCCAAAGGTACGAGATGTCGTGTCTAGTGGGAGGGATCGACACCAGATACTTCAAGAAATTGAAGTGGGTCGAGTTCCACTGGAGATACCGGCCGTACAAGTGGCTCCTATCCAGCAAGTTGAACAAGATAGAGAACAACAAGTTATGGCACCACCGTTGTCCTTGTGCCAGTAGTGCCTCGTCGCAGTGGGAGGGTTGTTCGTCAACCCGAGCGATTTATGTTCGTGGGTGAATCTTTGGATTTAGTCCCGGGAAACGAACAGGCAATAATCGACCCATGTACGTACAGCGAGGCGATATAAGACATTGATGCAAGATCATGGCACACCGCTATGGACTTAGAAATTGAGTCCATAACAGCTATGGATGTATACGAAAAGACACCTCTACCAGATGGCAAGGAAGCCATAGGTAGTAAGTGGGTATACAAGAGGAAGAGAGATTCAGATGGAGAGGTTTCGGCTTTTAAAGCCGTGCTTGTGGCAAAAGGGCAGTGATTGAGGGCATCGATTTTGATGAGACCTTTTCACCTGTAGCAATGCTCAAGTCCATCAGAATTCTTCTGGCCATAGCAGCCAACTTGAACCTTGAGGTTTGGCAAATGGATGTGAAAACCGATTTTCTAAACGGTTACCTTGAGGAAGGTAGAGACATCTACATGCAGTAACCCGAAGGTTATGTGGTGAAGGGTGAAGAGCATCTAGTATGGAAGCTTAAGAAGTCCATTTATGGGCTTAAGCAAGCCTCACGATCCTGGAACTTACGCTTTGACGAGGTGGTAAAGTCCTTTGGATTTACCCAGTTGCCTAGCGAGAGTTGTGTGTATCTTTTAGATATCAACGGTGATGTGGTATTTCTTGCACTTTATGTAGATGACATTCTTCTAGTTGGCAACAATGTCAAGTTGTTATCGGACATAAAGAGTTGGTTATCCGATCAGTTTCAATTGAAAGACTTTGGAGATGCAGCGTACATTGTTGGGATCAAGGTTTACCGAGATCACAAGAGGAAAATGTTGAGCTTATCTCAGGCGTCTTACATTGATACTGTGATTACTCGTTTTAGTATGTAGACCACCAAGAAAGGATTGCTACCTTTCAGACATGGCGTTCCTTTATCTAAGGAGCAGTCACCTATGACTGCAAAGGAGATAGAGGAAATGAGACAAGTTCCTTACGCTTCCGCCGTAGGAATTCTCATATACGCAATGCTATGTACGAGGCCCGATATCTTCTATGCGGTAGGCATAGTAGCAAGATATCAGTCTAACCCTGGACAAGCTCATTGGATTGCAAGAAAGCATATACTCAAGTACCCAAAAGGACTCGAGATTATAAGCTAGTTTACCATGCGAGATAGTCTAATGCCTTTGGGTTATCTGGACTGGATTTCCAAGTCGATCGTGATGAGAAAAAGTCTACCTCGGCTATGTGTTTACCTTGGGAGGTGGAGCCGTATCCGGCAGAGTGCAAAGCAATGATGCATTGCGGACTCTACCATGGAAGCCGAATATGTAGCCGCTTGAGGTCGCTAAGGAGGTGTATGGTTCAAGAACTACCTCGTGGATCTAGGCGTGGTACTGGTTTGCCCAAGAGTATCATAGTTTATTGTGATAACTCGGTGCGGTGCAAACTCGAAGGAACCACGGACCCGAGGCGACTAAACACATAGAGAGAAAGTACCATGTCATATGAGAAATCGTGAGGCGAGGGACGTCTTGATTGAAAAGATTGATACGACGGATAACCCAGCGTATACATTCACAAAGAGAGTCACGCAAAAAGTCTACGAAGTGCACGTTCGAGGACTTCGATTGCGCTTGATGGCACCCACTTAGAAAGGAAACTTTTGTATAAGTGGGAGAAGTAAAGTGATGGTTTTGTTTGTAATAGCTAGTAGAGACACATTGTATACTAAAAGTTTGCTTTAGTATAAGTGGGAGATTGTTGGATTTGTATCGAAAGCGGTTTTGGTTGAACTTGTATACAATGTTTCCTCGTTACCACTATTACAATCTCCTATCCGAATTGATTACTTGATTGCATATATCGTGTCCCTTATCTCATATATAAGTTAGATCATACGATTGTGTAGAAGATCACAAAAGTCCGTATGATTGGTCAAGCTTAATGAGATATAAAAGAATCTGATTGAGACAACTTGAGGACGAGTTGTCGGTATAGTCATGTATAGATAAGAAGTGACTTGACTTGGTTGCTTGTTTGTCTATGCCGGTGCGTCTCGGCGTATTGATGGATCACGATGAGATGAGTTCTTACGTCGACCGTCGTGAAGAACCAAGATCTCGGTGACTTACGATGATCTAAACCTCGATATGGTATTAGGTGAGTATGAGTTCGACCATCACTTTGACTTGTCATGGGTGAGGTTATATGTTCTAACCCAATATTCTCCGCGATCTTGGGTGGTGGCAATGCTTGTATGTCATGCTAGTTATCTCAGACGAGTCACCGTATCCGTTTAGGATGATGACGCCCCTTAAGGAGCTTAAAAGGTTTATTGTACTAAACCCCGCAGTTGAGTTAGCTCAAGCACGATAATAAGGTTGAGTGGTACTACTTAAGGAATTAAAGATATTAATTATTTAAGCGATGTAATGCTCTAAATAATTAATGGACGTCGATATCTTAAATACGGGATTCGTAATGTCTAAGTGCAAGCCCGACTCAACTTCGGTAATAAAGGGGTAAGTCAACATTTATTCTCTAGTGGCATGAATGAATGTTTATAAATTAATTTATGTTCTGAGGTGAACATAAGTTAATTAATTTATTTGAGGCACATCTTTATTCCTTGCATTTGATCCCTGGGCTGGCCTATCCAGGCCCATAGCTACTGAAAAATCGGCGCCTGTTATTCCTACATGGCAAGGATTTTATTCTCTTTATCCTATAAGGATATAATTATATTTATGGGATATGCATGGATCCTTTCCTTATGGGATTATGGTAGTACATTATAAATATAAGGTAAGAGATAGATCAAGGTTAATCCTTATATTAACACACCAAATTTTCGTCCATCACTAGAGCTTTGTGAGGGTTCTCGAAAATATTGCCAAGAGGATTAGGGTGATTTTCTGTAGCATTCTCCATAGATCGTCCTCACTCGACGTTGGAGATTGGGCTACCGAGATACAGTCCAGAAGATGAAAGCACTAGTCTCGATCCGTTCATCTCGATCCATCCCCGACAGATTCAAAGGTAAACACGAGAAAACCCCTACGTGTTGCAATTAATTATATAGACGCATGCTAGGAATATAATCAATGTATGGTGAATTAAATATCCAAGATAGATCCTTGGGAGAGGGCTAAACCTAGTTTTCCCTACAAAGTGTCCTATGCTCAAAGCTCAAGGTACGCCATATGCTTTAGTAACGGAAACATGTTTACCGACTTGTTCTACTCATTCATGGGTAGTTGATATGGGTGCGACTGATCATGTTTGTTACACCTTGCGGGGTTGTCATGACAAGGAGGCGTGTGATGGCGAGATAATGATCTCCATGGGCAACGCGGCGAAAGTAGAGGCCGTTGCAGTCGGAGATGTTACTTTATGTTTTGATAGAACTGTTTTAGTATTGAAAGACATTTTATATGTGCCGGAGTTTCGGCGAAACCTTATTTCAGTTTCGAAACTATTTATTCATGGATATTCAGTTGTTTATGATAGTGGTATTTCTATCATAAGAAATGACGAAGTTATCTGTGGTGGCACTTTATATAATTCGCTTTATACTATTTCTGCCCAACATAATACCTTTAATTATGTTGCATCTACATCAAACCTTAAAATGAGAAAGTTTTCTTCGCAAGATGACACCACATTTCTCTGACATCTTAGATTAGGTCACATCAATCTAAATAGGATCCAAAGACTGGCTAAGAATGGAGCGTTGGGTGATCTCACGGTTACTCTGCTCCCGGTCTGCGAATCTGTATAGAAGGAAAGATGTCGACCGCACCCTTCAAAGCGAAGGGTTATAGAACCAAAGAAGTGTTGGAGCTAGTCCATTTCGACTGTGTGGACCTATGTCAACACAAGCTCGTGGAGGTGCAGTATTTTATCACTTTCATTGACGATTAATCAAGGTACGGATACATATACCGCTTTACCGCAAGTCTCGAATGCTTTGAGAAATTCAAAGAATTTAAAGGCGGAAGTGGAGACGAAGCTTGGTAAAGTATCAAGTCATCATGGTCCGATCGCGGTGGCGAATACCTCAGTAATGAGTTTATGGACTATTTGGTGCAGTGTGGGATTACCTCCCAGCTCACTACACCGGGCACATCATAACAAAATGGTGTGTCAGAGCGAAGAAATAGGACTCTTTTAGAAATGGTTAGATCAATGATGAGTTATGCAACGTTGCCTATTTCGTTCTGGGGGTATGCCTTAGAAACAGCGGCATACTTGCTAAATCTAGTACCACTCAAGTCAGTCGAAAAGACTCCTTTCGAGTTGTGGTTTGGGCGCAAGCCTAGTTTAAGCCACATAAGGATATGGGGCAGTCCAGCACATGTGCTGAACAAGAAGGCTAACAAGTTGGAGTCTAGATCTGATGCAAGACTGTTTATTGGCTATCCTAGAGGAACGAAAGGTGGTTATTTTTATAGTCCTAAGGATCAGAAGGTCATTATTAGCACTAATGCCCGATTCTTAGAAGAGGATTATATGAAAAACTATAAATCCAAAGTTGAAATCATTCTTCAAGAATTAGAAGATGATCGTATTCCAACATCGATTAAGCCAAAGGTACGAGATGTCGTGTCTAGTGGGAGGGATCGACACCAGATACTTCAAGAAATTGAAGTGGGTCGAGTTCCACTGGAGATACCGGCCGTACAAGTGGCTCCTATCCAGCAAGTTGTGCAAGATAGAGAACCACAAGTTAATGCACCCACCGTTGCCATTGTGCCAGTAGCGCCTTGTCGTAGTGGGAGGGTTGTTCGTCAACCCGAGCGATTTATGTTCGTGGGTGAATCTTCGGATTTAGTCCCATGAAACGAGCAGGCCATAATCGACCCATGGACATACAGTGAGGCGATACAAGACACTGATGCAAGATCATGGCACACCGCTATGGACTTAGAAATTGAGTCCATAACAACTATGGATGTATACGAAAGACACCTCTACGGATGGCAAGGAAGCCATAGGTAGTAAGTGGGTATACAAGAGGAAGAGATTCAGATGGAGAGGTTTCGCTTTTAAAGCCGAGGCTTGTGGCGAAAAAGTGCGGTCAGATTGAGGGCATCGATTTCGATGAGACCTTTTCGCCTGTAGCAATGCTCAAGTCCATCAGAATTCTTCTGGCCATAGCAGCCCACTTAAACCTTGAGGTTTGGCAAATGGATGTGAAAACCACTTTTCTAAACGGTTACCTTGAAGAAGGTAGAGACATCTATATGCAGCAACCCGAAGGTTATGTGGTGAAGAGTGAAGAGCATCTAGTATGGAAGCTTAAGAAGTCCATCTATGGACTTAAGCAAGCTTCACGATCCTGGAACTTACGCTTTGACGAGGTGGTAAAGTCCTATGGATTTACCCAATTGCCTAGCGAAAGTTGTGTGTATCGTTTAGATGTCAACGGTGATGTGGTATTTCTTGCACTTTATGTAGATGACATCCTTCTACTTGGCAACAATGTGAAGTTGTTATTAGACGTACAGAGTTGGTTATCCGATCAGTTTCAAATGAAAGACTTTGGAAATGCAGCGTACATTCTTGGGATCAAGGTTTACCGAGATCGCAAGAGGAAAATGTTGAGCTTATCTCAGGCGTCTTACATTGATACCGTGATTACTGCTTTAGTATGCGACCGCCAAGAAAGGATTGCTACCTTTCGCATGGCGTTCCTTTATCTAAGGAGCGCCACCTATGATTGCAAAGGGGATAGAAAATGAGACAAGTTCCTTACGCTTCCGCCGTAGGAAGTCTCATGTACGCAATGCTATGTACGAGACCCGATATACGCTATGCGGTAGCATAGTAGCTAGATATCGCCTAACCCCGGACAAGCTCATTGGATCATGGTAAAGCATATACTCAAGCACCGAAAAGGACTCGAGATTATATTTGGTTTACCATGCGAGATAGTCTAATGCCTTTGGGTTATTCAGACTCGGATTTCCAAGCTGACCGTGATGAGAAGAAGTCTACCTCAGGCTATGTGTTTACCTTGGGAGGAGGAGACGTATCCTGGCGGAGTGCAAAACAACGATGCATTGCGGACTCCACCATGGAAGCCGAATATGTAGTCGCTTCGGAGGATGCTAAAGAGGTTGTATGGTTCAAGAACTAACTCATGGATCTAGATGTGGTACTGGTTTGCCCAAGAGTATCATAGTTCATCGTGATAACTCACACTACAAGAATACAGCCGATCAGCGACGGATTAGCGACGGCCGAAATGCGGGTCGTGTATCAGCGACGGATTAGAGACGGATTAAAAAGGAATTTTTTTTACGACGGATCAGCGACGGATCAGCGACGTAACATGGCGGGGATTTCTCGCGCGAAATATTAACAACGGCATTTCCGTCGCTATTCCGTCGTTAAATTTAACGACGGACACCATCCGTCGTTAAATTTAATTTTTTTTGTTATTTTTTAAAATTGGATAAAAAATCCGTCGCTAATCCGTCGTAAAATAAGCGGATTTTTTTAGTTTTTTTTTTATTTATTTTAACGACGGACAAAATCCGTCGTTAATTTTAATTTTGAATTTTTTTATTCCCAAAAAATTTAGCGACGGAATATCCGTCGAATGAAGTCGCTAATTTAACGACTGATTGTAGTCCGTCGTTAAATTAAAATGTTTTTGATTTTTATATTCTCAGACGTAAATTAACGACGGATATTTATCCGTCGTTAAACTTATTCCGCCGTTAAATGCATTATTCCGCCGTTAATCCGTCGTTGTGGTTTTAAATATAACGACGGATAATTCCGCCGCTAATCCGCCGCTAAAAGTTTAATTACAGACGGGCTTTCTTCCCAATTTCATATCTCGAAATTGCGATCCTCCCCAACCCCAAATCCCACCAGCCTCCCCCCCGCCGGCCGTGCTCGACCACCTGCCCGCTGCCGCTGCCGCTGCCGCCCACCTCGACCTGGCCCGCCCCACCCCACCTCCCGCCTGCCGCCCACACCCACCTCCACCGCCGCCGCTTTACCCCACCGCTGCCCCACTTCCGCCGCCCCACCGCCACACCACAGCCCATCCCCACACCCATGCCCCCACCCCCACACCACGCCCCACCCCCACACCATACCCCACCCCACACTCGCCCCTAACCTCACACACACACACCATACACACACATCCCGCACGCCATTGCCGTTCAGCATCAGCCACGCCGCTCCCGCCTCAGCCGTCGTCAGATCTCAGTCGGTTTGTTTGTTTTTTTTATTTTTATTTTGTTATATATTTGTTATATATATCAATCGATAGTTAAAATTATTATATGATGTATTGAATCGATAGTGAAAATATTATATATGATATTGAATTGATAGTGAAAATATTATATATGATGCATCAATGTTAGTCTTGTGATTTGGGCTTGTGAAATTGATAAGCTTGGGATGATAAATTCATCATTTCGTGAGATGTTTTGAGTTGTTAAGTGTATAATTATGCATATGGTGATGAATTGTGAAATTTGGATGAGTTTGGTTGAATTGGGAATCAAATGGCTATTAATTTTATAAAACTTACTCACGAAATTTTGTTAGAATTGTTATATGAATAAAATGTTTTATAAGTGTTTATCATCATATAAAAATATTGACCAATTTTTCAATAATAAAACTTCAATTTAGGGACATTTTATCATTTTGTGATAGTTTAAAATTTAATTGTAATTGTGAATAATTCGATATATTTTTATTAAAAGGTCAATAATTTGGGATATTAAACCGCAATTTTCCCTTATAATTATAAACATGAAATAAATAAATTTTCTTACTCACGTATCGATGAAAGGATTTTGGGTCTTGAAATTTTATGAATTAATAACCCAAACTCATCTCCATTTTTAAATAAAACAAACCCATCTCCTTATTCTTCCCTTAAACGCCGCAATCCATCATAATAAATTTCATATTTCATAATTATTTAATAATTAAGTGTGATCATATTTTCTAAACGAGTGTGGTCCATATATGTCCTTGTATGAGATGTCATTACAAGAAACTACTTTATAGATGAATTAACATATTCCTAAGTTATGAGTGTATAATTAGTTTATATTGTAAAACTTATGTTGAACATGTTTAATTAATTATTTATAATTAGGAGCTTGAAGAATGAATGACAATCGTGAGTGGATGTATAAGAGGTTTAGTTCGTTGGTGGATTAAATATCAATTTCGAGACGGACTTGAAAGTTTTATCAATTCGCTAGTGCTCGCTTTTATTCGCGATGGAGAGAAAATCAAGTGTCCGTAAGAAGTGTAAGAATATACCTTATCGTAAGAAAGAGATCTTTATGCGATTTCACTTATCAAAATTGGATTTATTCCAAATTATCACACATGGATATTTCAAGGAGAGACAACCACAAGTAGGCACAATGTTGTGGATTAGATGTTAACCGTCAACCAAATACGATCATACGATGGTAGTGGATCCGGTCCACAGCCCATTTGACGAGATCAAGAGGAGCCAAATTCGATGCAAAAATTTTACGATATGTTGAATCTTTGCCGATAAACCTTTGTGGCGGGTTGCTCGGATCATACACAATTATCATTTGTGGCTCGACCGAGTTGGAAAGAGAGAACAACATTAATCGAGAAGCGGTTTTGATCAAATATCGAGGCGATGAAAGAGTCGCATCCAGATGGAAATTGCGTGTTCGATGACTTCTACAAAGACGAAGAGATTGTTGCGTGGTATGGGGTTGCTGTACACAAAATTGATTGTTGTCCATTTAATTGCATGATTTATTCGCGAAGATTCGAATCGACGAGTTGCAAATTTCAGAACCATCCTCGCTTTCAAGAGCAATACCGAAATGGTGGAAGTCGACTGAAAGCACAAGTAGCATATAAAAGATGTATTATTTTCCTCTAACCTCGACTACGTAGATTATATGCATCCAATGCTACAGTGGAAAATATGCGTTGGCATGCATCGTTGGCCGATGATGGGGTCATGCGTCATCCGCAGACTCAATTGCATGGAAACATTTGAACACTAAGTTTCCTTATTTGCATCGTAAATTGTAACGTGCGATTGGGACTCTCAACCGACGGTTTTCAGCCATTCGGTCAATCAGAAAGCAATATTCATCATGACCCGTTATACCGACCCTTATAATCTTCCCCGTGGTGTGTATGAAGGAGCAATACATGTTTCTACGATCTTAGTGCCCGGACGCGTAATCCGGCGAGAAGATTGATGTGTTCTCGCAACCATTGATAGCGAGTTAATAGATTTGTGGGATGACGGCGTTTTACTTATGATGTATCGTTGAAGCGAATTTTCAAATGCACGCTGCATTACTTTGGACAATTAGTGACTTCCCGCATACTCTATGTTGTCCGGATGGAGTCTGTTGGAAGATTAGCTTGTCCGACCGCATGGAGTATACCGATGCTTTTACTTTAGCTAAAAGTGGTAGCGGTCATGGTTTGATAACCATCGTAAATTTCTAGCTCCTAATCACCCATTTCGAAGGGATCAAGAGGTTTGAGTAAAGAACACGTGATTACTAACGATCCACCGTAAGCGCGATCGTGAGATGAGCTCGTCACTAATTATGGGTATGGGACTAGTCTCCGTAATGTAGATTGGCGGTGATGAAATAAATAGCGAATATCAGCGGTTTAGAACCGGATGGAAGAAAAGAAGTATTTTCGGGATCTACCTTATCGAGTTCTCTTTGATTCGGCATAATTTGGATGTCATGCACATAGAGAAGAATGTGTTCGATAATGTCTTCAACATACCATGAATGTCCAAGGAAGACAAAAGATACGAGCAAATCTAGAGAAGAACTTAATTTATACTGCTACATACAGACCAGAGTTGACGATGAATGAATCAACAGGAAAATATCCAAAGGCTTCTTATACACTTGACAATCGTGAGAAAAAAGTCTTATGTGAGTGGGTAACAGGTTTAAGATTTTCAGATGGGTACGTTTCGAACATGGGTAGATGTGTAGACATGACAAAACTCAAGATGTTTGGGATGAAGAGTCATGACTGTCACATTTTCATGCAGCGAATTCTACCGATTGTATTTCGTGAACTTCTCCCACCCAATGTTTGGAAAGCTGTAACAGAATTATCTTTATTCTTCAAAGATTTAACTTCTCGAAACATAGGCTCGATGATCCGTGTGTGCTCCAAGAAAATATTCCAGTGATTTTATGCAAGCTTGAGCGCATTTTTCCCCCTAGTTTCTTCGACTCCATGGAACATCTTCCGGTTCATCTAGCTGATGAAGCCCGTATTGCAGGGCCTGTTCAATACCGATGGATGTATCCATTTGAAAGGTACCGCCAGACATTATCACATATATATATATATATATATAAATTGAAGAACAACGTTCTAAATTTTGTAGATACTACGTAAGTTGAAGAACAACGCACGAAATAAAGCCGTGGTTGAGGGTTCTATCTCGCAATGCTTACTTAGTAGAAGAAGCATCGACATTTTGCTCGTATTATTTTGATGATCATGTAAGAACGAAGTTCGTAGATTTGCATCATGGTCAAGCGGAGATTAGCACGAAGACTATCCAGATATGCTTCAAATCTTCAAGCAAGATGGCGGAACCTTTTGGAAATATGTCAACGAGATATTGGATAGTAGAGAATATGATCTTTGCTCGCTTATACGTGTTGCTCAAGCGTGTTGAAGTTGCGACATTTACACGGCGTAAGTGTCGAGTTTTTCTTAGAATTCATTCCACATTATTATTATTATTGTTATTATTAACTAGGCTCAGAATATATGTTGATGTAGTTTATTCATCAAGATGTGAAAAGATCAAATCCACCGATCTCTAGCTCGATATTCAAAGGTCGATTGAAAGAGACTTCCGCTTTGGTTTGAGGCATATGTGAGTGTTCGATGATTATTAGTAGAAAATATTTAATATGTACGTTTAGTCATTCTAATCATTTTTTACTAATAATAGGTCAAAGATCATACTAACAACATTGTGAATCTGCTCATATTGTCTCTTGCCAAAGGGCCTTCACTCTAATTAAGACGTGCCTGTGGTATTATATAAATGGTTACAAATTTCACACATTAGAACATGGGTCACAAAGATCAACTATGAATAGTGGAGTGTGCATTAAAGGTGAAACTTATGGTACCAACGAAGAACTCGATTTTATGGGCGATTATTAGAGGTTTGTGAGTTGAATATCCAGGCTACCAACGAAGACCACAACATTGTTTAGATGCGAGTGGTTTGATCCTTCACGATTGGGGTTATCAATTCATTCCGAGTACAAGTTGGTTTGGTAAATCATACCGTAAGATATAACAAGTTCGAACCGCTTATCCTCGCCAATCAAGCCATTCAAGTATACTATTGTGCATATCCAAGTTTAAAACAATCTAAGAAAGAGTGGTGGGAAGTATGCAAAATTAAAGCTCGATCTAATGTGGAAGTTTCGGATGAGAGTTACGCAGATCGATAGTACCTTCCCTTTTCAAGAGGATGCATTAGTTCGATTACTAATGTCGTTGTGGATGAGGACACGACACTAGTTCATCCCGATGGTACACTCATAGACATTGAAGAGACATCCGATAATGAGGATGATGAAGTTGAATTGTCGAGTCGGAAGATAATCATACATTGGATGATGATGATGGCGCGACGATGAATAGGGTTCAATTTATAGATTTTTGTATGCACACAAAATATTATGATATGCATTATTTGTGAATTTATAGCATTTTTAGTATGCACACAAAACGTTATGATGAAGACGACGACGATAATTGTCACTAGTATGCACAAGAAACGCTTTATTTTCTAGTATGCACACAAAACGTTATGATATGTATTATTTGTGAATTTTAATACAAGATTTTTACATTTGTTTGCGAGATGTCATCACGTAGGAGGCACTCGTGGTCATACACGCCGCCTTCACCCGCCACCTAGAAGAAGGCATGGAGGCACTCTCTCACGATCCCGCCCGAGCAAAGAGTGGAGTGCCATCTAGAGAGGATGAAGAAGATAGCCATTGTGAATGGGTATGACGTTATCTCAGATGTCGGTTTAAATAAATTGTAGCATTCGATGTCTTTATTTCCTATAAATCAAGCATTTTGTGTCCGAGCAATGATATAGCCCGCGTGATTACGGAGTCATTCCGTAGATTCATGAATCACAACGGCTTCAATTGGAAATTGGTACCCCAAGAGTTCAAGCGATTTATTTCGATCAATTCAAGGTTCGTGTTGTTTATCTGAAGTAATTTATGATTTGACCTTAATTTGCATATTGTAATCATATATTTTTTGTAAACATTTTTATTGGGATGATCGATGGATGATGCCCTGGTCTATTCCTTCTTTGGTGCGCAGAAGGTCAGCGAACGCTATAAAGATCTTGTTCACAAGATCAAGCGGAAGGACTCGCCTAACCCACCTCCATTTATCCCCGAGCGAGATTGGGATAATTGAAGGCATATTGGGCTCGGACGGCACGCCCGAGAGCGGCAGGCCCGCAGCAGCAGGATGTCAGGAGCCGGATGGCGAGGTCTTGGGATAGTCAAGCATCGGGTGGCTCACGCCCGCACTTGAGTATCACGAGAGATTGTAAGTACTTTGAAGTTTTAGATATAGTAAATTTATTTAAGAATCGTGATACTTATTAATTATTTAATTTGTTTGACTTATTTATAGGCAAGAGGCGTGGAGTGGCCGTGAGAAGATGTCCGGTGGGATGTATTCCGTAGTATCATGCCACCGACGACGGAGCTATCTGCACGGAAAGCTCGGAGTATCGCGGTAAGTATATTCGTTAGCTTAACAACGAGCATTTAATTAAATAATAATTGTATGAAATTATATTACGAGGCGAGTTGAGGAACAGGTGACCCAGCTTGAGCCAATCTGGGGAGTGATGAGACGCCGCGGATAGGACTCAAATTCTCAAAAATGTCCTTGGGAGCTCCTCAAAGAAAAGAATAGGATGTTTGAGCGGTTCTCTATCACGGCATACATGCAGAGCGGCGTCGTCTCATTCGGTGGAGAGTGCCGGCCTGCTGATCCCACCGCTTATCAACAATGATATTGGATCCGAGGTCCGATTAGCGGTGGCGAAAAAGCAGCATACCGGCATCTGAGGCCGAATGCAAGCCTGAGTGGTGAGGCGAGATAGCGTGCAAGAACGATTCGAGCTCAGTGCTGGCTCGCAGAGGAGCCCTAGAGCGCTTCATGGCCAGCTCCGTTCACCCCACCGTGATATGAGCTCCCGTTTCCCCTCACCTCGTCATATTCGGGTTGTATTATGAATTTGTTAACTTATCGCATGATTTAGAATTGTTTTTTTATGGGATTGTTTGGATATTACTGTATTTTGGATTGAAATGTTTTGTTTGGATTGAAATGCGCCGTTTGGATTGAATTGGTTTATTTCGATAGTTTGTATTATATGGATTGAATTGGTTTGTTTTCATAGTTTGTATTGTATGGATGGAATTGGTTGGAGGTTGGAATTGGTTTGTTTGGTTGGATTGAATAGATTGAATTGGATGAAATTGGTTGTTTGTATATTTGTTTGGGTTGGTTGTTTGAAAGCAGTTTGGTCGTCAAAAATTGAAATTGAAGTCGAAAGAGAATCAGTAAATATAGCGGCGGATTAGCGACGGATTAAAGACGGATTAGCTTACGGTTTAGAGACGGATTAACAACGTGAACCAACGAAGAAATTGCAAACTCGAAGGAACCACGGACCGCAATAGAAAAAAAACTATAAATTTAGCGACGGATTTTGTACGCTAATTAAACGGATTACGGCGGAAGTTTTAGCTACTTTAATAGTTGTGTCGTTAAGTACCATTGCATCATACTAGAAATCGTTACCGTTCTTAGGTCGAGGTGACTTTTGTTCTGATTTGTTAGCGAGACATAATTCCGTCGATTGGTATCGCTAATCCGGCTAATATTTTACCGGATAGGTTTGATCCATTAACTGTATTTTTGTAGTGTCGGGTGAAGTGGCAAACTCGAAGGAACCACGACCCACAAAACGAAACACATGGAGAGAAGATGTCATACTAGAAATCGTTAGGCGGTGATGTCGATTGAGAAGTGGTAAGATAATGGTGATCCATTCACTTAGCAAAAAGTCTGAAACATATTTGTATAAGATGGGAAATGAAACTTTTGTATAAAAATGATGGTGTTGTTTGTAATAGCTAGTGGAGATACATTGTATACTAAAAGTTTTGCTTTAGTATAAGTGGGAGATTGTTGGATTTGTATACTAGAAGCAGTTTTGGTTGAGCTTGTATACAATGTTTCCTGTTACCACTATTACAATCTCCTATCTGAATTGTTTACTTGATTGCATATATAAGTCCCTTTTTCTCATATATAAGTTAGATCATACGGTGTGTTGTAGATCACGTAAGTCCGTATGATTGGTCGAGCTTAATGAGATATAAATAGTATCACGGTGAGACAACTTGAGGACCAGTTGTCGGTATAAGTGCGATGTAGATAAGAAGTGACTTGACTTGGTTGCTTGTCTATGCCTTTGATGCGTCTCCACGTATTGATGGATCACGATGAGATGAGTTCTTCTATCCGACCGTCGTGAAGAACCTAGATCTTGGAGACTTACGTTGATCTAAACCTCGATAAGGTATTAGATGAGTATGAGTTGCTGACCATCACTTTGACTTGATATGGGTGAGGGTTACATGATATAATCCAAGATTCTCCGCATCTTGGGTGGTGGCAGTGCTTGTGTGTCATGCTAGTTACTTGTGTCGAGCCACCGTATCCGTTTAGGATGATGACTCCCTTAAAGAGCTCAAAAGGTTTATTGTACTAAACCCTGCAGGTTGAGTTATCTCAAGTACAATAATAAGGTTGAGTGGTACTACTTAAGGAATTAAAGATATTAATTATTTTAAGCAGTCAGAACACTGTAAATAATTAATGGACATACGATATCTTAAATACGGGGATTCGTAAACTCTAAGTGCAAGCCTGACTCACCTTCGGAAATAAAGGGGTAAGTCAGCATTTATTCTCTAGTGGCATGGATAAATGTTTATGAATTAATTTATGTTCTGGGCTGAACATAAGATAATTAATTTATTTGAGGCCCATCTTTATTCCTTGCATTTGATCCCTGGGCTGGCACATCTAGGCCTTTTAGCTAAGGGAAAATCGTCCCTCTCTCTATTAGAGTCCCACTGGGACTCTGCTTGATCCTCTCTATCCTAAATGATATTATTATATTTATTAGATATGCATAAATCTTATCTTGATAGGGTTTAGGGTTGCATTATAAATATAAGGTGAGAGAGAAAATCAAGGTTAATGCTTAGCTAATATTTTCGAGAATTCCTATTCCAATAGGGTGAAATTTTCGAAAACTTTGAGCATAGGAAGAGATGATTTTCTATAGCATTTTCCATAGATTGTCCTCACTCGATATTGGAGATTAGGCAACCTGGGACACAGTCCAGAAGATCAGAGCACGAGTCTTGATCTATACATCCCCGACAGATTCGTAGGTAAACACGAGAAAACTCCTACGTGTTGTAATTAATTATATAGGTGCATGCTAGACATATAATCAATGTATGGTGAATTAAACATCCAAGATAGATCCTCGGGAGAGGGTTAAAATCAGATTTCCCTTCGTTCCATTCGCGCACAGCTTGCACTTTCGCAGGATCAACTTTAATTCCTTCTGCTGAGACAATATGACCAAGGAAGTTCACTTCTTGTAGCCAAAACTCGCAATTGCTGAACTTGGCGTACAACTTTTCGGTTCTCAACGTATTCAAGACGGTTCTCAAATGGGTTTCGTGTTCTTTCTTTGTCTTCGAATACACAAGAATGTCATCAATAAAGACCAAAATAAACTTATCGAGGTATTCATGGAAAACACGGTTCATTAGATCCATGAACACAGCTGGAGCATTGGTCAGACCAAAGGGCATTACGGTAAACTCATAGTGACCATACCGAGTTTGAAAAGCAGTCTTCGGTATATCTTCTTGCTTAATCTTTAACTGATGATATCCTGATCTCAAATCGATTTTTGTGAAAACTCCTGCTCCCTTCAACTGATCAAACAGATCATCAATCCGCGGTAATGGGTACTTATTCTTCAGGGTCAACTTATTTAATTCCTTATAGTCGATGCACATTCTCAAAGTGCCATCCTTCTTCTTAACGAACAATACTGGCGCTTCCCCACGGAGATACACTCGGTTGGATAAATCCCAAATCCAATAGTTCTTGCAATTGGATCTTCAATTCCTAAAGTTCCCTTGGCGCCATTCGGTATGGTGCCTTCGAAATTGGGGCTGACCTAGGTTCTAAGTCAATGGAGAACTCTAATTGCCTATCCGGTGGTAATCCAGGTAAGGATTCAAGGAAAAACATCTGGGAATTCTCTCACAACTGGGACATCCTCTACTTTCCTTTCAACCTCATCTTTTCCAACCAAATATACTAAGTAAGCGCGTGCTTCATCTTGTCTTAGCAACTTTTCCACTTATAAGGCTGAAATAATGGGTACTCTCTTACGTCTCTCGTTTATCCCGTAAAAATAGGTTAGTCCCTTCCCTGGTGGTTGGAATGAAATCTCACGACTCTCGCAACGAATCGTCACAAAGTTTTGGGTTAACAAGTCCATCCGCAGGATTATATCCACATCCCACATTGGCAAAAGATGCAAGGATTCTGCTCTCAACTTGAGAGGACCTAACTCAAATTCTAAGTTAGGACACTCATGCGTGATTCTATCACTTCCACCTAGTGGGGTAAGGACTCTTATATCAGGATTAGATCATTTTACTGGAAGCTCAAGAGTATCTACACATGCTGAAGAAATAAAGGAATGCGAAGCTCCAGTATCGAAGAGAATTATTACAGGTACATCTCTCAAAGTTCCCATACACAACCGTGTCCGCTTTATTATCACCGATTTCGTGTTTAGGCAAAGGCTCTCGATCTTTGGGTTTGTGGTGAACTTCTTTGTCTTGCCGAGTCTGAGGTGGTTGCAGTGGGGCCATTGGAAATTGAGGCATCAGAAACTGAGGGAACATCGGGAATGGCAACTGAGGGTAAGCGGCCATAGCTTTCATAGATTGAGTTTTACGGGGAGGATTTGGTCTGGATCCACTTCCTGACCCCTTATCTCTGTTTGGACAGCTGTTAGCATAGTGGCCCACTTAACCACAGCTGTAACAATTGTTACTTCCCCATTTACACACTCCAGAGTGTGCCCAATTACATTTCTGACATACAGGCTTAGCTTGATTTGGGAAGAACTGAGGTTGGCCTTAAAATGATGGTCGAGATTGACCTTGGGATAATTGTCCCGATTTTTGCCACTGCTTCTTGTTCGGGAAATTTTTATTCTCCCACTTTCTCTTTGTCACGACCCGACTATCTAAACAGATAATTAGGTCGTGACTCGGGATTTAGAAGAAAATTTAATGACAACAGGATCAAACATATGTCATGAGAAAAGATGACTACAACTTTTATCATAAATAAAACGAACATTTATGGTTTCAAGAGGTGAAATGTAATTTGACAAAGGTTGAGTGAAGGATGATTTATGGTTTTCAAATCAAAATAAAGAATCGAATGAAAAGAACAACAGTTGAAGACATTATTCATAACGGAATAATCAATATTAAGAATGTACATAATCGAGCATGCTTTGTGAACTTTAAGGATTTATCCACAATTCAAATTATAACCGAGCATTTAACATGATCATTTTGTTCTACCAGAACGCATAACAAGTGAAGGCCAAAGTTCGACAACGAAAAGTGTGGCTGAGAATTATGTATGGAGACATAACTCTCTGGGCAATAAAACATATGAATATCAAATGAATAACATCAACAGATAAACCACTCATCATGAATCAATTCATTTAGAGAAGCTCCTTTGCGCATCATTCGATTCCAGCATCCTCTCAAGCTCAACCTGCATATTTAGAAATATATGCAGGGCGTGAGTACAAAAATGCACTCAGTGGGTATACGCCAAAAACATTTAAAACCTTGCCCTTAGGGCTATATTCTTGACTTGCCATAAAATAAACTTATGCAGGGTTTTTATTGAAATTACCTGCATAGGGTTTCTCAAAAATCTGTTCATGCATGCTCATATCATTATATCATCATATCATCATATCATATGCATATGCATGTTTCATGTCTGCATGCATCTTTCTTTTCCTTCCCATATCCACGTCTATTTTCTTTGTGTTGATCAGGAGTAGGCCTCCTCAACACACTTTAACTTCACATACCCGAGTTGGTCCGAAGGATCTCGACTTGGTCATACCCGACGTCGGTGATTTCTTTCTTTCTTTCTTTTCCGTGGATAGGTAGTGCATTATGCTTATGCTCATGCTTAAAACATTGGCAAGTCACTCATCTTTTCAAAACAATGCAATTAAATGCATATCATAAAATCTCATGTCATCTTTCATGCATAATCATATCATATCATTTAAAAACATTTAAAAGCATAAGCATACTTTTATAGAAAATACTTATACCCACCTGGATGTTCCTTAGAGCTAAGGAACTAATTTCCAATTTCAATTCCATTTCTTCCTTTATCCATATCTTATCCTCATAGAACGGCATAAAAGCCTATCAAGAACCAAACAAGAACATTAATCATCTTTAGGCGTCGACACGATTATTTCTTCTTGATATCAAAACTAAGACTCTAAGGTCTATCAAAACTCGGGTCATTGCATCCTCTAACATCTTATTAACAGATAAATTCTATCGAAATTCTATCGTCTCAACTCGAAGCTTAACGCAAAAGCTTCTAACTTAACCAACTCTTTCTTAAGGATGCAATGCCCTTCTTAATAAGCTCTTAATCATGAGCTAATCTCACTCTGTAAATACGGGTATTACATTCTCACCCCTTAAAAAATTTCGTCCTCGAATTTAGCACGTCAGCAAAAGCTCAGAGCACTTCTTTATCATCTGATCTTTAACTTCCATGTCGTCTCTTCTAAATCATCATGCTTCTATATCGATCTAAGATGCATTCTGATTTTTCTTCGTAGCTTAAATCTTGTTCACGAACATTCGTTCTCTTCGATATGATGTGTTTGGATTAAACACATATCTTCGTGAATCGCGACTTATAGAGCACATCGCGAATATTTTCGAATTTCTGAGCAAATGCTAATCTATAGATGACTAACCAATCTTTCTTGAATCTCGTACAATTCGATACATCTCGATAACTTCTTGGATTCTTATCTTTATTTGTCGTACGATTACGATCATCTCTTTAATCGTTTCTGATCCAAGCACTTTTCTTCTTCGATCGTGTTTTAATAAACCAACGATCTACACTTTCTGTCGTAGAAGACTTCATAGAGCGCCATATAAATCGTTGCTTTGATCTCGTCTTCTAACATCCGGATGGTCCATTTAAATTGACCATCTATTGTGGATAAAAGTCGTATTAAAATTCGATCTCGTATTCATCTTTATTGAAGACTCGCTCAAGACGAGATATAAACTTGGAATCTCTATTAGAGGTGATTGGGACGAGCACTCCATGTAGACGCACTATCTCTCGTCGTACACTTGAGTTAACTTGTCACCCATGCGTAATAAAATTAGAATAACATAGGCATACTTCGTGAGTCGATCAATTGTCACCCACGCTCGATTTGGGTAACCGACACATATGTCTTCTCATCTTTTCGCTTTATCCGAGCATCACGAATTAATCTGCGAATTCACAATCATATACTGCGACAATCTTCTTTCTTTGCTTCATGCTTGTAAACTAAATCTCTTTCTGTTTGCAGAATCCCGAGGTATACTTTTCATATGATTCTTCCTTGAATTGCTTTCACGTGAAATTCTTGGATTGCTCAGAAGAAAGAACTTTCTGACAAAATCTCCATCCGAAAACTTTGAACCCTTCAACATCAACGATATACATAGGAGATATTCTTGATCGAAGCTCTCCAAAACTCGAAAACTCGCTCAATGAAACGAACTCATTCTTTAACATCAGTCGGGTTATCAATATCATAAGGATAAAGCATTTGAGACAGAAAATTCTGCCATTCAACAATTAGTTTAAAGAGAAAGAAGATACAAGTAAATTCTTGCAAGGAATGTACTTTCTTATTCTTCAGATCGAGGATTTCTTCTTTCGGGTGACATGTCGCATTGCAAATGAATACCAAACCGCAAAGATATCTTGCTTATCAATGACAGGTTCAAGGTTTTCAATCAACAAACAAACTCAGATCTCAAAGGTCTTCAAAATTGCTTATCACAAAGTTATGATGTGAAATGAAACAGTTGAATAGCAAAATGATCATATAGATATCAAGGAAAGAAATTTGTATCTCTAAGAACTTTTACAAAATAAGGGAAAACTTTTCCATCCGGGACTTTGTATATAGATGCTTTGATATTTCTGACAAAATACATCTGATGCGATCGATGACTATCAACTTCCACTCTGTCCACGAAAGGTTGCCACAAAAAGGCAAATGGCCAATATTTAGGGTTGTAGTTGTGCTGTACCAACAATTGGTACCACTCGAGTCTATACACAATATCTCGAGGCACTTGAGTTCTCGACAAACTAGCTTGAATCTTTGCTCAAATCTCCAAATGAGAAGTCTTGGAAATATAAGAGAATAGAATAAACTGAATCGATGTAGAAATCTCTAGAGATGCGAAAAGCTGATTGCATTAATCTGGGTCAATAAAGGACATCTCAATATCGATTTAAGAGTAATCAAATTATACAAGATCTACATCAGATTCAAGCATAACTAGCTGAGCATTTGATAAAGAAGACTCTATTTTTAGAATAATGTGCTAGTATCATGCTCAGGCATAAAAGAATCAACATCTATGGTTTCAAGATTTTCATCATTATTATCAAATGGAGAAGAAAAATTATCAATCAACCGAAGCTGATGAACAAGCGAGATAGATTTAGTAATGTGAAGAAAATGAATCAATAGAAGGGGGTTCGAGTATACGAAATATTGAAATTTGATGGTAGCTAGGAGTCTGGGAAATCAACTTGATTAAAACAACAAAACCAGACTCAATATAATCAATGGCAACAGCAACAACCCAATCTTGTCACTCTTTAGGTATTAAAGAAATCAACTGAGATTTTCCATTAAATCTCGATACGCCTTGCTCCAAACGTTTCCCCCACAAACGATGGAATCAAATGAGAGATTCGTCCAAGGTAAGCTACTCGTCGATATATATATAAAAGCTCTTTGATCTTTGTTGCTGACGACAAACGAGTCGTACTCTTATGAACTTTCTAGACGATCTTCATCATTCTAATAAGAATGCTCGAACTTTTGCAGAAACATACTTGTTTTGCTTTGCCTTCTTTTCTCAATTTCTTTTCAACTCTAGCTTATAGAGCAATAATTCCTTTCAATCATACATGCTCATATAGCAATTCATTCAATGAGACGTATACTCAATCATAATCTATCATAATCATAAGCATAAACATAATCATAAAGTTTTACCTGGTGAGCTAGAGATGATGGAATCGAATGCTGAGCTTCTATTATGAACAACTGACTCTATAAACTTAAATTCTCACACAGAGTCATCTCAAAAGAATTTTACATACTCGAGGTGCACAACCGCACAAATCTCACAAGTATTCTTGAATTTAGAATTCAAGACGACACGAATCGCATAAGGATTCGCAAGGATTTACATGCTCAAATTTTAAGATCGTACTCAAGCGTGGAAAAGTACACAAGGATTCATAAACTCAGAATTGTAAAACTGTGCACAAATTGCACCAATTTACAAAGATTTCACAGGTTCAGAATTCAAAACCGCTCTGATACCATTCTGTCACGACCCGACTATCTAAACAGGTAATTAGGTCGTGACTCGGGATTTAGAAGAAAATTTAATGACAACAGGCTCAAACATATGTCATGAGAAAAGATGACTACAACTTTTATCATAAATAAAACGAACATTTATGGTTTCAAGAGGTGAAATGTAATTTGACAAAGGTTGAGTGAAGGATGATTTATGGTTTTCAAATCACAATAAAGAATCGAACGAAAAGAACAACAGTTGAAGACATTATTCATAACGGAATAATCAATATCAAGAATGTACATAATCGAGCATGCTTTGTGAACTTTAAGGATTTATCCACAATTCAAATTATAACCGAGCATTTAACATGATCATTTTGTTCTAGTAAGCATAACAAGTGAAGGCCAAAGTTCGACAACGAAAGTGTGGTTGAGAATTATGTATGGAGACATAACTCTCTGGGCAATAAAACATATGAATATCAAATGAATAACATCAACAGATAAACCACTCATCATGAATCAATTCATTTAGAGAAGTGTTCAGCATTCGATTCCAGCATCCTCTAAAGCTCAACCTGTATATTTAGAAATATATGCAGGGCGTGAGTACAAAAATGCACTCAGTGGGTATACGCCAAAAATATTTAAAACCTTGCCCTTAGGGCTATATTCTTGACTTGCCATAAAATAAACTTATGCAGGGTTTTTATTGAAATTACCTGCATAGGGTTTCTCAAAAAATCTGTTCATGCATGCTCATATCATTATATCATCATATCATCATATCATATGCATATGCATGTTTCATGTCTGCTTGCATCTTTCTTTTCCTTCCCATATCCACGTCTATTTTCTTTGTGTTGATCCGAGGAGTAGGTCTCATCCTCAACACACTTTAACTTCACATACCCGAGTTGGTCCCGAAGGATCTCAACTTCGGTCATACCCGACGTCGGTAATTTCTTTCTTTTCTTTCTTTTCCGTGGATAGGTAGTGCATTATGCTTATGCTCATGCTTAAAACATTGGCAAGTCACTCATCTTTTCAAAACAATGCAATTAAATGCATATCATAAAATCTCATGTCATCTTTCATGCATAATCATATCATATCATTTAAAACATTTAAAAGCATAAGCATACTTTTATAGAAAATACTTATACCACTGGATGTTCCTTAGAGCTAAGGAACTAATTTCCATTTCAATTCCATTTCTTCCTTTATCCATATCTTATCCTCATAGAACGGCATAAAAGCTATCAAGAACCAAACAAGAACATTAATCATCTTTAGGCCGACACGATTATTTCTTCTTGATATCAAAACTAAGACTCTAAGGTCTATCAAAACTCGGTCATTGCATCCTCTAACATCTTATTAATGATAAATTCTATCGAAATTCTATCGTCTCAACTCGAAGCTTAACGCAAAAGCTTCTAACTTAACCAACTCTTTCTTAAGGATGCAATGCCCTTCTTAATAAGCTCTTAATCATGAGCTAATCTCTGCTACAGAAATACAGGGTATTACACTCTTATTCTCACTCTTCTGATCAGTCAGCATTAACTTTGATGGGTTAGGATTCTGGGTGGGTGTTAGGGTTGGATCAGGCTTAATCTTTTAAGGACGCATTTCTATTTCCATATCAAGTGCCCGATTCAGAGTCTCCGCATAAGACATCGGAGGTTGACTTGCCAGTACTATCCTCATTTCTTGGCGTAATCCAGAGCGAAATAACTCAGCCATTTTCTCATCGGTGTCGACCTTATAAGGTGCGTACCGAGCCAACTTACGTAACTCTCATCGCACTCGGCTCATGTCTTCTTCCTTGCTTAAGATTAGCAAACTCAATCTCTTTCTGTCTGAGATAGCTTCGTGGAATGTATTTTGCCAGGAGTTCTTCCTTGAAACGCTCCCACGTGAAAATGTCCAGTTGTTCTGGCGTGAAGGTTTTCTGGCGAGATTCCGACCAGTAATCTGCAGATCCCTTTAGCTGGAAAGAGATATATAGCATACACTCTCGATCGGTGCATTCCAAAAATCGGAAAACACGGTCCATAGCCCTAACCCACTATTCAGCTTCAGATGGATCACCAGATCCAGTAAAAGTTGGTGGATTTTGGCGAAGAAAAAGTTCAACAATCTTGCGATCAGGGCGATGAGGTGATTGGATAGGTGAGTTCTGAGGTGTAGGTTGACTCTCTTGAGTCTCTTCTTCAGGTGTTGGGTTTCGACGTCCTCTTGGCATACTGAAAGGATTTGAGAATTTGAATATCAAATCAAGGGAAACATTTATTATCACATAACAAGTTGAGGTTATCACAAAATTTAAACTAATCAGTTTTTTTTTAACAATTGTTGATAGGTTGCACATGACGAATAACGGAGTTGCAAAGTTCATATACTATAATATCTGATTTATATATATATCGGGAAAATTGCCTCTTTGAGGACTTTTAACAAAAGGGTAAAATTTGCCACAAGTGGGTTTGGGCTATGGCGATGCTCTATCTATACGGCATCCCAACGGACTATCCTATTTTACATACATACCACTTACATATATATATACCAAAACTACCCACTATTATATACACCGACTGATCACTACTAAAACTACTATATGCATCACTACTCTACAACGTCATATCTGCTATACCATACCATCACACAAGATCCACAACTAATGGCTACCACTAGGACCAGGCTCATCGTTCCTGGCGGCGTCTGTCTCCACTCCAGCTCCACTGGTCGCTGCTTCCTCGTCAAAGTATCTATGAATCTCCTCTTCCCAATCAGGGATACTGTTCCTCAGTGTCGCAAACCGTAAGGGCTCAATCTCTTCCTCATTGTAATCTGGTACTGGCGATCTAGGCGCATGGGGGTTGTTGTCGTGCGAGATCACCATCAGCTCGACTTCCTCATTGTAATCTGGCAATATTATTTACAAAGGCTCACAGGTTCAGAATTCAAACTGCTCTGATACCATTCTGTCACAGCCCGATTTCCTTAACCATAATTAGTCAAGTAATTAGGCCGTGACTTGGGTTAAGAAATAAATTTTGGTAATCAATAGTAACAATTGTGATCAATAATACATGTCAAAACAATATTTGATATCAACTTTCATCGTGAAGGACTCAAACTCTTATAGTCCAAAGAGGTAGAATGAAATTTGACAAATGATGATTTTAGGTTTTAAATCCATAATAAGGATTCAATATAGAAAGACAACGACTGAGGATGGATAATCATAAAGGGATAACGAATATCAAGAATGTACATTTTCAAACATGCTTTTACAACATGGAGAATTGATTGACGTTTCAAAGCAAGTTTTAACAATGTTTTCAAGCCATGATATAAAACTTATTGGGTCTAACAAAACAATTTTGACTTTCAAGTAAATGATGTTCCAAAGTATGGTTCGAAAATGATTGAATGACATCATATTGAATTCAACAACAACATCTCTGGACCTTCAAGTAAATCCTTGTGCGCATAGGCATTTTAAAAATTCATGTTCTCAGAATCAAATCGACATCATAACAACAATGCCGAGATCACAATATCAAAATAAGACTATCATCACTATTGAGTAAATTCGGCATAACAAAACATAGCAACAAGTGAAGGTCAAAGTTCGGCAAAGAGAAGAGTGGCTGAGAATTATGTATAAAGACATAAAACTCTAGAAACAAAAACATGTTGACATCAAATGAATAACCTCAACAAATTATCAATATAATCATGGACCAAATTATTTAGAGAAGCTCCTTTACACAACATTCGATTCCAGCATCCTCTCGAGCTCAACCTGCACGTTTAGAAATACATGCAGGGCGTGAGTAAAAAAATGCACTCAGTGGGTATATGCCGAAAACATAAAACGTTGCCCTTAGGGCTATATGATTGACTTGCCATAACATTGCAATGTACAGGGTTTTTAGTGAAATAACCTGTGCATGCATCATCATAATAATCACTTACTTGCTTTCATTTCATAGCATCATAAAAGTATGCATATGCATGTTCTCATGTCGGCTGATAACTTTTTCTTCCCATATCCACGGACTTTCTTTGTGTTGATCTGAGGAGAAAGCCTCATCCTCAAACACACCTTAACATTACATACCCGAGTTGGTCCCGAAGGTTGCCAACTACGTGAAGGAAAGCGTATGTTAACCTCGCCCGAGGATCCATCTTGGGTGTTTAATTCACCATACATTGATTATAAAAACAGGTTTTCTCGTGTTTACCTTTGGATCTGTGTCGGTGGTTCGAGCAGGATGAGCGGATCGAGCGGTCGAGACTCGTGCTTTGACCTTACGGGTGTATCCGGATGCCCAATCTCCAACGTCGAGTGAGGACGATCTATGGAGAATACTACAATCACCCTCAACCATAGGCTAATTTTGAGATTCACTCTTATGAAGTGGCGAAAATTTGCTCTCAATTATTAAGCATTAACATAGACTTTATCTCATACCTTATATTTATAATGCACTACCTTAATCCTATATGGAATGTTACCATAATCCTTTATGGAATATTACCATAATCCTATATGGAATATTACCATACTCTTAGGATTATTTCCATACTCTTAGGATTATTTCCATACTCTCAAGATTATTACCATAATCTTATATGGAAAGGATCTATGCATATACCATAAATATAATTATATCCATGTGGGATAAAGAGAATAAAATCTTTCCTTTGAGGAGGCGATGAGGCGCGATTTCTTCCGGTAGCTACGAACTGGATGGGCCGAACCTGTGGATCAAATGCAAGGAATAAAGATGGGCCTCAAATAAATTAATTATCTTATGTTCAGCCCAGAACATAAATTAATTTATAAACATTCGATCATTCCACTAGAGAAAGAATGTTGACTTACCCCTTTATTACCGAAGTTGAGTCGGGCTTGCACTTAGACATTACGAATCCCCGTATTTAAGATATCGAGCGTCCGTTAATCATTTATAGCAATCATTGCTTAAAGCGATTAACAACTTTATTTCCCAAGTAGTACCACTCAACCTTATTATTGTACTTGAGCTAACTCAACTGCGGGGTTTAGTACAATAAACCTTTGAGCTCCTTAAGGGGCGTCATCATCCTTAACGGATACGGTGACTCGACTGAGATAACTAGCGTGACATACAAGATTGCCACCACCCAAGATGCGGAGAATCTTGGTTTGAACATATAACCCTCACCCATAACAAGTCAAAGTGATGGTCGAGCAACTCATACTCACCTAATACCTTATCGAGGTTTAGATCATCGTAAGTCACCGAGATCTTGGTTCTTCACGACGGTCGAGAAGAAGAACACATCTCCTTGTGATCCTTGATACGCCGTCGGGACGCGTCCGGCATAGACAAGCAACTAAGTCAAGTCACTTCTTATCTATATGCAGCCTAAACCGACAACTCGTCCTTAAGTTGTCTCACCGTGAAACTTTTATATCTCATTAAGCTTGACCAATCATACGGACTTACGTGATCTTCTACACACCGTATGATCTAACTTATATATGAGATAAGGGACACGAGATATATGCAATCAAGTATTCAAATCGGATAGGAGATTGTAATAGTGGTAACGAGGAAACATTGTATACAAGCTCAACCAAACGCTTTCGTATACAAATCAACAATCTCCCACTTATACTAAAGCAAACTTTTAGTATACAATGTGTCTTTCTACTAGCTATTACAAACAACCATCACTTTTGCTTCTCCCACTTATACAAAAGTTTCCTTTCTAAGTGGGTGCCATCAAGCGCAATCCAAGTCCTCTAACGTGTCCATCGTAGACTTTTTGCGGCAGGCTCTTCGTGAATGGATCCGCTAGATTTTCCGTCGTATCAATCTTTTCAATCAAGACGTCACCTCGTCTAACGATTTCTCGTATGACATGGTACTTCTCTCTATGTGTTTAGTCGCCTTGTGGGTCCGTGGTTCCTTCGAGGTTTGCCATCGCACTGAGTTATCACGATAAACTATGATACTCTTGGGCAAACCGGTACCACATCTAGATCCACGAGGTGGTTCTTGAACCATCTGACCTCCTTAGAAGCCTCAAGGCGGCTACATATTCGGCTTCCATGGTAGAGTCCGCAATGCATCGCCTTTGCACTCCGCCAAGATCGGCTCCACCTCCCAAGGTAAACACATAGCCAGAGGTTGACTTTTTCTCATCACGGTCGACTTGGAAATCCGAGTCAGATAACCCAAAGGCATTAGACTATCGCATAGTAAACTAGCCTATAATCTCGAGTCCTTTCGGTGCTTGAGTATATGCTTTCTTCGCGATCAATGAGCTTGTCGAGGTTAGGCGATATCTAGCTACTATGCCTACCGCATAGCGTATATCGAACCTCGTGCATAGCATTGCGTACATGAGACTTCCTACGGCGGTTGCAGGAACTTGTCTCATTTCCTCTATCTCTTTTGCGGTCATAGGTGGCTGCGTTTTAGAATAAAGGAGCGCCATATGCGAAGGTAGCAATCCTTTCTTGGCGGTGCGCATACTAAAGCAGTAATCACAAGATATCGATGTAAGGCGCACGAGATAAGCTCATTTTCTTCTTGCGATCTCGGTGAAACCTTGATCCCAAGAATGTACGCTGCATCTCCTAAGTCTTTCATTTGAAAGCGATCGGATAGCCAACTCTTTACGTCGATAATGACTTCACGTTGTTGCCAACTAGAAGGATGTCATCTACATAAAGTGCAAGAAATACCACATCACCGTTGACATCTAACCGATACACAACTCTCGCTAGGAAGCTGGGTAAATCCATGGGACTTTACTACCTCATCAAAGCGTAAGTTCCATGATCGGGAGGCTGCTAAGTCCATAAATGGACTTTAAGCTTCCATACTAGATGCTCTTCACCCTTACCACATAACCTTGGGTTGTTGCATATAGATGTCTCTACCTTCCTCGAGGTAACCGTTTAGAAAGCGGTTTTAACGTCCATTTGCCAAACCTCTAGGTTCAAGTGGGCTGCTATGGCTAGAAGAATTACGATGGACTTGAGCATTGCTACGGTGTAAAAGGTCTCATCGAAATCGATGCCCTCAATCTGAGTGTTTCGCCTGTGCACGGCTTTAAAAGCGAAACCTCTCCATCGTAATCTCTCTTCCTCTCAGATATCCACTTACTACCTATGGCTTCCTTGCCATCGGTAGAGGTGTCTTTCATATACATCCATAGCCGTTATGGACTCCATTTCTAAGTCCATAGCGGTGTGCCGCGATCTTGCATCAATATCTTGTAGACGCCTCCTTGTATGTCCATGGGTCGATTATTGCATGTTCGTCATGGGACCAAATCCAAGATTCACCCACGAACATAAATCGCTCGGGTTGACGAACCCTCCCACTACTGACGAGGTTCTACGGGCACAATGGCAACGGTGGGTGTAGATACTTGTGGTTCTCTAACTTGCACAACTTCTGTGTAGGTACCACTTGCATGCGGTCGGTATCTCGGTGGAACTCGACCCACTTCAATTTCTTGAAGTATCGGTGTCGATCCTCCCACTAGACTCGACATCTCGCACCTTTGCCTAATCTGGTGGAATACGATCATCTTCTAATTCTTGAAGAATGATTTCAACTTTGGACTTATGATTTTTCATGTAGTCCTCTTCTAAGAATCGAGCATTAGTGCTAATAATGACCTTCGATCCTTGGGACTATAGAATAAACCACCTTCGTTCCTCTAGGATATGATAAATAGCCTTGCGTCGGATCTAGCCTCCAACTTGTCGCCTTCTTGTTCAAAGACACATGTCGGTTCGCCCAATATCTTTATGTGGCTTAAAGCGGGCTTGCGCCAAACCACAACTCGAAAGGGTCTTTTAAGTGACTTGGGCGGTACTAGATTTAGCAAGTATGCCGCCGTCTCTAAGGCATATCCCCGTAACGAAATAGGCAATGTAGCATAACTCATCATAGATCTAACCATTTCAAAGAGTCCTATTTCTTCGCTCGACACACCATTTGTCTTGTGGTGTGCCGGTGAAGTCTTTTTGGGATGTAATCCCACACTTCACTAGATAGTCCATAAACTCGTTCTTGAGGTATTCGCCACGCGATCGGACCCTTGATGACTTGATACTCTTACCTAGTCCGCCTTAAACTCTTTGAATTTCTCAAAGCATTGGACTTGCGGTGAAGCGGTATATGTATCCGTACTGAGTTCACCCTCCACGAGCTTGTGTGGACATCGGTCCACAGTCGAATGGACTAACTCCAACATTTACGTGGCTCTATAACCTTCGCTTTGAAGGGTTCATCTTACCTTCTTCTTTCTTGAGATTACCCAACGCTCCTCTTAGAATTGGTATACTCACTCGGACCATACCGCTTCTAATTCAAATTCTTTTGTTATCTCATTTTATATCTATCTCTAGAGAACTTATGAAAATCGCACATACAAGCCACGCGTGTGGGCGTTTACATGAAACTCCCACTTCTCAATAGATTTAAAAGGTTTTATTTAGAAATCCCATCTAACAAACTTATGATAAGCGGTGCAAGCAAGCGCACGCGTGTGGGCGTTTACTCGCGGTCGTCTCACTTTGTTTAGAGATCAAATAGTGGAAGTCTTGACATTTTAATTTGAAAAATTAATTTGTCGGGTTACTTGCTTAGTCTTTTTATTCAAAAGGTTTGTCCATGCGAGATCACGTAATCCTAGCATGCTTTTCTATAGAACTCGACATGTAAAACATGCTCATGAGAATTCTAAAATATGCTTGATAAACGCGATAAACCTAGCATGCTTACTATCGCGTCCAATTCGTAAAACACTTAAAGGTTTGTCAGCGTAATATAAACATACATAACATGCTCTGCATAATTTAAACATCCACGACATGCATATGAGCGATAAAATAAAATAAAGCGTTCATCGTGGCCCAATCGTGAAACACGCACATTTAAATCTAATCTATTACATAGATTAACAAAGTGCAATTAAACTTCAAAAGCGGGCCTCGCGTGCGGGCACGGACGGATTCAACAAATGGGCCTCGCGTGCAGGCACGGACGGAAGTCGAAAACAGTGCGGGCGGGTTGGCCCAATCTGTCTTTGGGCGGCGCTGAAAGCAAAGCCCGGCCAGCGCCGCCTCGCGCCGCCTTGCAGCCTCGCGGGCGGGCTTCGCGGTCGCTAAGGTGACCGCGACCCATCGAAAGCACGCGTCGCGGCCTTCCCGGCGCGAGCGTGCGAGAGGCGTCGTCGCCAGCGGCGAAACTTCGTGACATGAGTGCGCTCATGGCGCCGGTCGCTTCGGCAACAGCGTGCCCGTCGCCGCTAGCTTGCTCGCTCGCTTGCTTCGCGGCCGTCCCTCGCGATCGCTCGCTCGCTCGCGTGGCGCCGAGGGTCTCGTCTTGCGCGAATGCACGCCCGTCGCCCGCGCCCGCGATCGCCAGCGACCGCAAGGCTTGCTCGCGAGATACCGTCGAGGACTACCGAGCTACTGTTTTCCCGTCGTTTCGTTCTTCGTTCGTTCGTCTTCGTTCTTTTTCTACGATAAGATTTACATAATAAAATCTAATCTAACCACGGTTTTCTCGTGGTGTAAAACAAAACCAACAACAACAACAAGCGAGCCACGATGAGCAGCGGATCCACAATTATTAAAGCGCGTAATAATCGGCGTGAATTAATCCAGCGAGCAAGATTCTCATCCCGGGCTCGATACCAGTCGAAGGAAAGCGTATGTTAACCCTCGCCCGAGGATCCATCTTGGGTGTTTAATTCACCATACATTGATTATAAACCTAGCATGCGTCTATATAATTAAATGCAACACGTGAGGTTTTCTCGTGTTTACCTGGATCCGTCGAGGTGGTTCGAGCAGGATGAACGGATCGAGCGGTCGAGACTCGTGCTTTGACCTACGGGTGTATCCGGATGCCCAATCTCCAGCGTCGGTGAGGACGATCTATGGAGAATACTACAAGAAATCACCCTCAACCCTAGGCTAATTTTGAGATTCACTCTTATGAAGTGGCGAAAATTTGCTCTCAATTATTAAGCATTAACATAGACTTTATCTCGTACCTTATATTTATAATGCACTACCTTAATCCTATATGGAATGTTACCATAATCCTTTATGGAATATTACCATAATCCTATATGGAATATTACCATACTCTTGGGATTATTTCCATACTCTTGGATTATTTCCATACTCTCAAGATTATTACCATAATCTTATATGGAAAGGATCTATGCATATACCGTAAATATAATTATATCCATGTGGGATAAAGAGAATAAAATCTTTCCTTTGAGAGGCGAGAGGGGCGCGATTTCTTCCGGTACTCTGAACTGGATGGGCCGCCCAGGATCAAATCACGAGGAATAAAGATGGCCTCAAATAAATTAATTATCTTATGTTCGGCCGAACATAAATTAATTTATAAACATTCGATCATTCCACTAGAGAAAGAATGTTGACTTACCCCTTTATTACAGAAGTTGAGTCGGGCTTGCACTTGACATTACGAATCCCGTATTTAAGATATCGAACGTCCATTAATCATTTATAGCAATCAATTGCTTAAGCGATTAACAACTTTATTTCCTTAAGTAGTACCACTCGACCTTATTATTGTACTTGAGCTAACTCAACTGCGGGGTTTAGTACAATAAACCTTTGAGCTCCTTAAGGGGCGTCATCATCCTTAACGGATACGGTGACTCGTCTGAGATAACTAGCGTGACATCAAGATCGCCACCACCGAGATCACGGAGAATCTTGGGTTAGAACATATAACCCTCACTTGTAACAAGTCAAAGTGATGGTCAAGACCTTTCACTACGGTCATACCCGACGTCGGTAACATTCTTTCATTCTTTCTTTCTTTTCCGTGGATAGGTAATGCATCGTGCTCATGCTCAAAACAGGCAAGTCATTCAACTTTGAAACTTTGTAAATAAATGCATATCATATCATTTTTAAAATATATAAAACCATATCATATCATTTATAGAAAATACTTATACCCACCTGGTGACAGTCATTCGACGACTGTACTTTTTGCCTTTCATATCTTTCTTCTTCTCACTTGGTCCATCAATTCATATAAAGCGGCATATAAGCCTATCAAGAACCAAACAAGAACATAGCTTATCTTAGTCGTCGATACGACTATATCTTCTCAATTCAAGACGTTATGATCTATAAACACTTGGGTCATTGCATCCTCTAACATCTTAAACATATAACAAGACATCCCGAAGCATCGTATGTCTAAACGAGCATAGAAAACTCAACAAAAAGCTTAAACAATTCAACCTTAGCCAAAAACCTAACGGCCCCATAAGACGTAGCTTATGTCCGACGTCAAAATTTGCGCAAGACGTCGTCTATCTTAGACGAACCTGTATATATGCTCAACTATCATCAAATATCACTAATCAACCATCAAAACTCAATGCTCAAAGCTTTAGCATTGAAAACTAATTTTTCACGTCAAACTAAAATTTTCCAATTTTCGAATACGTCGGCCGAAAAATCCGAATAAATCATTTTAGGCTTTATTCATATCATAGATTCTAAATATGAAGTCAAAATGATCAAATTAAATCAAAATTCCAACATTACCAAGGCTATAGGATTCGGCCAACTTAGGGTTTTTGCATAGGTTCGATTTCAAACGTTTTTCTTGCTCAAAACATTTTTATATCAACTCCTCAACACATATATGAAAGAATATTAAGCATATAAACATCATAAATTCAATATCATAACTTCTATAATTTTCAAAAAATATCAAAGTTCCAAAGAATGGATATAAGCTCAAAATTTCAACGTTAAACCACTCGTTGGCGATTAATCTAACATATCATCAAGAAATAATCAAACAACAACATCTCCCTTCACAATTCATCAATATGACCGAAAACATAGCATGCTTCAAAGTTCATATTTTTTAATTTTTCAAACCGTAGATGTGTTCTGGAGATTGAATCATACCAGAAATCGAAGACGGATCGAAAATCCAACGGTTGGATCTTGAAAAATTGAAGCATTAAATTTCAAGAATTTTAGTGTGTGTAGTGTGTGTGAGGCATGAAATTTTGAGGAAAAAAATGAAGAAAATGCATAGTAATGTGTATATATAGAAATCCACAAATTTTATTTTATTTTTTCATTTTTATGTGGTGATTATTCACCACAAATATAGAAAATTCTTTAACTTTCTCCATTTTTCATTTTCTTTAAAACATGATGAATAATCATGTTCTATCAATTTACAAAAATGTACACTTTTCTATAAATAATACCAATGTTATAAATGCATGCTATTAATCCATATCATTCCGATTTCAAAACTTAATTTCTAATAAAATGTTCTTTGCTTGAAATTCTCTTTTAAAACTTAAATAACATATTATAAACATCAAAATTTTATTATAAAAATATTTTTGGCTTCAAAAACATTTTGGACATTCAGCCGACGATTAGGGTTTTTACGGCAACATATGTAACAAAGAGCAAAAACGTTGAAATCAAGACTTTGGGTTCAAAACTTCTATAAACACATATTAGAATCTCAAAGCTCTTGAAATCTAAGTCTTCTTATTTTTGACAAGACCTAAGAATCTTATCTTAGGTTCTATCTCGAATCTATCTCAAATTCTATCATGTCGACTCGATGCTTAACATAAAAGCTTCTAGCTTAAACAACTCTTTCTTAAAGATGCAATGCCCTTCTCATAACCTCTTAATTAGGAGCTAATCTCTGCTACATGAAAGCGGGGCAAAACATATTACAGCAAAAGAGTAGTTGAGTTTATGTGTGAAGACATAAACCCGGGGTAAAACATATTACATGACGAGATAAGTCTTCACTCAGCATTCAATTCCCATCATCAGCTCCTACACAACCTGCACATTTAGAAATACATGCAGGGCGTGAGTACTTAATGCACTCAGTGGGCACCTGCCGAAAGCAACTAAAAACATGCTCTTAGATCTATATAATCGACTTGCCACTTAATAGATTCACAGGGGTTTTAAGAAAAATCCTTTGAATCTAACTTTATGAAATCACTTACTTCATGATTAATGCACATGCTAACAATTCTAGTTATAATATGTCTACAGACAATCGTTATTAAAAACCATATCTACGCACAAACGTGTTGAGAAGTATGCATTCTCCTCAACACCTTGGCCAAAGGTCACCTGTGTACACATACCCTTACTAGTAGCTCGTCTAGCATAGGGTTGATATCGTCATTCTCTCGTAAATAGACAATATGCAATGTGCTCAAAAACATGCAAGTCAATTAACTTTTGCAAAAGAAGTATATACTCTTTATCATAAACTAGTGCACACACATTTTAGTTTAGAAAGCCCACCTGGATATCTTGCCTATTCGAGACTCTCGACTTTTCCTTTCTTGATCTCTATCCCGCTCCCACTAGCTCCTTAAATTAAATAAGAAGAATTAACATGGGAAAGAGAAAATTAAGAGTTTCTAACTCTTGAGCCTCTACTAAAGTCTCTCGGTATACTAAGGTCGGGCTATGCTATGCTAGGTCAATGCATCCATAACTCAATTATTCATATCATATTATTATAAAAAGTAAATTAGTAGAAACTTTAGTCTTTCACTTTCTTATATATATATATATATATATATATATATATATATATATATATAAGAAATACCTTTAAAGATAGAAGATAATTTAGCTTATTAATCTTTTCAATTAAAATCTTTGATCAATTTAGTCTTGATCAAGCTAAAACATTATGAAAATCCTTATTTTGAAATCAAATCCCAAATATCAAACCATAATCATAATGTCCTTTGTAAATATATAAACTAACAAAATCCAACTTTTATATACTAGTATAGAAAAATCTCAATAAATCAAAATAAGCTAATTTCATATACTAGATCACAATTATGAAATCAAGCTAATCAAATAAAATAAAAAACAATAACATCTTGAGACTCCATAATCATATCAAATTAGGGGTTTTCAAATGAGTTGGAATTGACTCCAAATTCTTTCACAAAACAAGATCTAATACACTTAATAACATAACTACTAACTTAATTTAAACAAACAAGAACAAAATACCTTGAAATTGAAGCCCTAATTTTCGGCCATAATAGGAAAAATGAGGGGTTCGTTTTTTTTATTTCAATAATCAACTCTAAACATGTTTAAACACATCCAATTAAATAGATATAAGCTCAATTTAAACAATCAACAACAATTAATCAATATAAGAATTAGGGTTCTTGAGCAAAATTGGGAGTTTTTGAAGTTAATCAAATTAAACCATAATCCAAGCATAACACTTGTTTAAACTTGATTTAGCATCAATTGATCAATAACATCAAAGAACAAAGTTTTCCCAAATTTGAGCCCAAAAGGGGCGAAAATTATAGGGTTCATAGAGGGGGTTTTTTCTTTCTTTATTTTCTCAACACAAAATCACTCCTAAAGGGTAGATCTAAGCATAAATGAGCTAAAAATTGAAGAACAAAACTTGTAGGAAAAGGCCCATAATGGCCGAAATTTTGGGGGTGTTGGGGAGGGTTTTATTTTGAAATTTTCACTTCAAAACCTAGCTAAAATTAGTAATTTACCTCTTTGAGATGTTAATCTACTAATTTGAGATGCAATGGAAGCTTGAATCTTGAGCTTGATGGAAGAAAAATCAAAGTGTGTGAGTGTGTGTGTGTATTTTCGAAAATAGAGAGAGAGAAGGGAGGAGATGATGAATAGTGGTATGTCTTGGAAGCTAAGTAGTGCATATATATATATAAATAAATCCCCTTCTCACTATTTCACTATTCTTTGAGAAGCCATTGACTTTCTTTCATATTCTAGAGAATTCTTAGCTTATAACATAAGCTTTGGTTGAAAATTAGGCCTATTACTACATATTGGTGCTAGGCCCAATTTATTATGGACATTATGTCCTCATCCGGATATATTTATCCAAAAAATAAAAATATAAAATATAATATATCCTTTGAAATTAATAAATCAAATAATAAATCAAATAGAAATATAGAAATTGTTAGTAAGTTGGAATTTTTCATAAATCTCTCTTTCTGAAATAAACGTTGAAATAAAACAATAAATTAAAATTTTAATGTTAAATCAAACCAACTTTAGAATTCTAAAATAAATCTTTGAGTTAGAACTTTACGTTATCTTATTTGAGGATGCATTGTCCCTAGTCAATTACGTAATTAATCTCTAATTAATCACGTAATTAGTGGCTTGAGAATATCCTAATATACCAATCATAACTTGAATACTAACAATCTATAATGTAATAGCGTTTAGAAGAACACTAAGGTTAGAGTCGAGGTTAGACTCGGAGTATATGACTCATAAGTTGAGGTTCGTCTATGAGAGATGAAAGGATATAGTTTGGGAATTGAGAATGTAAGATAATAGAAATTATCATAAGATCATCACATGAAATCATAAAGAAACCCTAATTGGGAACTGTAAGTCGTAATTTATAAACGACCCTCGATCAATAGAAAGAATCTAAGAAAAACTATTTTCTTATGAAGGACCTGATCGTACGTAGTTGTCGAAGAAGAACACTCACACCCTGCCCCACTTAGAACTTATAGCTTCGGACTAGCAGGTGGGCTCGCTTGAAACAAAATGATATGCATACTTCAAAGCATGATTTACAAAAGCTTTATGCAATATTATTGCATTAACTATTATTGAGTGCCAAATGTTTATGTTTTGTTGTGATCCTATCTGAGGTTGGTATATTCAACGTGGTATGAGAATGTGTTGGTCCATCAACATTAAAAAAGGGTAACGATCGGATCCGACTTAGTTAAGGACTAACTCGGATTGTTTACATGTGTGACTGTGTGTTAAGGTTAGCTACCTCGACCGGTCACGGCGACTATGTGTAGGTGGCCACCTCCATAGTGCGCGAATGAATGAATGAATGAATGATCAGATATGGAACAACGTGGATGAAATAGTCCGGCCGAACACTTTTGGAAAATGATAAAATGTTTGATAGGCATGAGTCTTTTAACTAAAATCCTCATGCGCTATTGTGGGTAGTTCAATAACTTTACAAAGACAATGTTTTCGGCAATGAGTCCACAGAGTACTTTTGTACTTAGCCCAGCATCTCGTTTTTGATGTGCATGTTGAGCAGGGATTGACGATGAGTGCGAGGTGGTGCAGAGTGGCAGGTGTTTTGTTGCTATAATAGAAAGGTTTATAGAACCTGGGACATGTATCTTCATATGCATGTTCACACGTTTATTGCTGCTAAACTCTGATATTATTTTGGTGCTTTTTTATTATAACTGCTATTCATTGTCGTATTGATCTTGAGGTAGTACCTCATTCCTTGAATTGCGCCCTGATTGGGTTATATTTGGATATTGAACCTTTTGATAAGTCCTTCTATGACTTGGGTTTGTATTGAAACAACTTATTCCTTTCAGTTCATGCATTTATGAGTAGTTCAATGGTGAATTGTATTGGTTAGTTATGTATATATCCACTGCATTATCATACCAGTGACGATCCATTTGATCCGTACTTCCTTGAGAAGTCGGGTCGTCACAACATTGGACTATGGTAAAGCATATACTCAAGTACCTGAAAAGACTCGAGATTATAGGCTAGTTTACCAAGCAGATAGTCTATTTTATTTGGGTTATTCAGATTCGAATTTCAAAGGTGACCGTGATGATAAAAAGTCTACCTCAGGCTATGTGTTTACCTTGGTAGGAGGAGCCGTATCTTGGCGGAGTGCAAAGCAATGATGCATTGCAGACACTACCATGGAAGCCGAATGTATAGCCACTTCGGAGGCTGCTAAGGAGGCGGTATGGTTCAAGAACTACCTTGTGTATCTAGATGTGGTACCTCGTTTTCCCAAGAGTATCATAGTGTACTGTGATAACTCAGGTGCAATGGCAAACTCGAAGGAACCACGGACCCTCAAGGAGACCAAACACATAGAGAGAAAGTACCATGTCATACGAGAAATCGTTAGACGAGGAGACGTGCTAATTGATACGATTGGTACTGCGGATAACCTAGCTGACCCATTCACGAAGAGCCTGCCGCAAAAAGTCTACGATGAACATGGTCGAGGACTTGGACTGCGCAAGATGGCCTTTACTTAGAAAGAAAACTTTTGTAAAAGTGGGAGAAACAAAGTGATGGTGTTGTTTGTAATAGCTAATAGAGAGACACATTGTATACTAAAAGTTTGCTTTAGTATAAGTGGGAGATTGTTGGATTTGTATACTGGAAGCAGTTTTGGTTGAGCTTGTATACAATGATTCATATTACCACTATTATAATCTCCTATCTGAATTGTTTACTTGATTGCATATGTATGTCCCTTTATCTCATATATAAGTTAGATCATACAGTGTGTAGAAGATCACAGAAGTCTATATGATTGGTCAAGCTTAATGAGATATAAAAAGGATCACAACTGAGACCACTTGAAGACGAGTTGTCGGTATAGGTTGCGGTATAGATAAGAAGCGACTTGACTTGGTTGCTTGTCTATACTGGTACGTCTCTGACGTATTGATGGATTACATTGAGATGAGTTCTTCTATCTGACCGTCGTGAAGAACCTAGATCTCGGTGACTTTACGTTGATCTAAATCTCGATAAGGTTTTAGGTGAGTATGAGTTGCTGACCATCACTTTGACTTGTCATGGGTGAGGGTTACATGAGATAACCCAATATTCTCTGCATCTTGGGTGGTGGCAGTGCTTGTATATCATGCTAGTTACCTGTATCAAGTCATCGTATCCGTTTAGGATGATGACGTCCCCTTAAGGAGCTCAAAATGTTTATTGTACTAAACCCTGCAGGTTGAGTTTTCTCAAGTACAATAATAAAGTTGAGTGGTATTACTTAAGGAATTAAAGAGATTAATTATTTTAAGCAATCAGAACGTTGTAAATAATTAATGGACATGCGATATCTTAAATACGGGGATTCGTGAAGTCTAAGTGCAAGCTCGACTTAATTTCAGAAATAAAGGGGTAAGTCAACATTTATTCTCTAATGGCATGAATAAATGTATATGAATTAATTTATGTTCTGGGATGAACATAAGATAATTAATTTATTTGAGTCCCATCTTTATTCCTTGCATTTGATCCCTAGGCTGACCCATCAAGGCATGTAGCTGCACTAAAAATCACCCATCTCATAAAGAGTCCCACTGGGACTCTGTTCTGATCCTCTCTATCTAAAAAGATATTACTCCATCCGTCCACCAAAAACATGCATTTAATTCATTTTCGGTCAGTCCACCAAAAATGTGCACTTTCCTTTTTAAGAAACACCAACTTTACATTTTTACCCTCAACTTATCCACTTATTTACAAAAAACAATCATGGCCCACATTTTTACACTCACAATCCATTAATATATTCATTTATTATCCCAATGACACACCTTTTTATACACATTTACTTTACACTCATTACAGTTTTCTTAAAACCCGTGCCACCAAAATCGATGCACGTTTTTGGTAGACGGAGGGAGTATTATATATATTAGATATGCAGAGATCCTATCCAAATAGGATTCTTGGGTTGCATTATAAATATAAGGTGAGAGAAAATCAGTGAGTGCTAATGCTAAGAGATTTTCGAAAATTATAGTGAGAATATTGTGATTTTCGAGATTTCCAAGTGTGAAGAAGAAGGCGATTTTTTTGCAGTTCTCTCCACAGATTGCTCTCACTCAGCATTAAAGTTTTGGCGAACTGGATACAGTTCAGAAGATCAAAGCACGAGTCTTGATCCGATTCTTTTTCCGACAAATTCGCAGTTGAACACGAGAAAACAACAACGTGTTGCAAGTAATTATATAGGTGCATGATAGGTATATAATTAATGTATGGTGAATTAAACATCCAAGATAAATCATCGGGAGAGGGTTAAAATCAGATTTCCCTACAGTTTTCAACTAAGATTCTGAGTTGACACTGGTGTCACACTCAGTATGCCTAGGCTTAATATAAATAAGAAGGATATCCTATACCTAAGGAAATGTATACTGAAATCTCGAGCTGATAGGTATATGTGGCTCTTGAGATTTACTGATAACATTGTGAACTGTCTTCTTCGAAATCGTTGTTTGAATGTTCTTGAGCTTGAGCTTTGAATGCGTATTATATTGTGCAGTGTTTCAGTTACCTTCATAGGTTAGATTATGTGCATATTTATAGAGATAACGATGAATAATACTGTTGGAGGGAGTACCAATCATATCCTTCTATTTATCATTTGAATTCTTCCCGTTGAGAATCCTCGTACGTCGCTGTCAGGGTCTGCATGATCGTACATTGTAGCTCTGCAAATATGGAAAAGTCTTCTGGCATGTCAGGATCTTTTGCAGATACGCTACCACAAGTGGTAAGTCAAACACTTAAGGCTTAAATTCTTCCATATTTCTTCAGTTGAGTTGACACTGTGTTTTATCAATATGTTGACTTTAAGTTGGATCAGTCGAGACTGTTGTTGGATTTATATATTGAAAACAGAATGGTTGAGCTTGTGTACAATGTACCCTGTTACCACTATTACAATCTCCTATCTGAATTGTTTACTTGATCGTTTATGTTTGTCCAATTATCTCATACAAAAATTAGATCATACAGTGTGTAGAAGATCACAGAAGTTTGTATGGTTGGTTAAGTTAATTGAGATATAAAAAGGATCACAATTGAGACAACTTGAGGATGAGTTGTCGGTATAGGCTATAGTATAAATAAGAATTTACTTGACTTGGTTACTTGTCTCTGCTGGTGCAGCTTAACATATTGATGGATCACAGTGAGATGAGTTCTTCTATCTGACCATCGTGAAGAACTTACATCTCGGTTATTTTACGTTTATCTAAACCTCGATAAGATTTTAGGTGAGTATGAGTTACTGATCATCGATTTGACTTGATATGGGTGAGGGTACATAAGATAACCCAAGATTCTCTGCATCTTGGGTGGTGGCAGTACTTGTATGTCATGCTAGTTACCTGTATCGAGTCACAATATCCGTTTAGGATGATGACATCCCTTAAGGAGTTCAAAAGATTTATTGTATTAAACCATCCAGGTTGAGTTAGCCCAAGTACAATTATAAAGTTAAGTGGTAATAATTAAGGAATTAAAGAGATTAATTATTTTAAGCAGTCAGAATGCTATAAATAATTAATGGACGTGCGATATCTTAAATACGGGGATTCGAAGTCTAAGTGCAAGCCCGACTCAACTTTGATAATAAATGGGTAAGTCGATATTTATTCTCTAGTTGAACGAATAAATATTTATGAATTAATTTATGTTCTGGAATGGAAATAAGATAATTAATTTATTTTATGTCCATCTTTATTCCTTGCATTTGATCCCTAGGTTGGCCCATAAATGGGTAGCTGCTGAGAATTTCTCCCACTACCTATATGAGTATCACTGGGACTCTGTTCTGATTTATGTATTATATTAATACATCTCTAATATCTAGATATTATCTGATATTATTAGATATCAAGATACATTATCTAATATAATTAGATATCAAGAGATATTATTAGATATCAAGAGATAATTATTTTAGATATGTTTATCTGCAAAGATATTATTTTATTTATTAGATATGCAAAGATCCTATCTAAACAGGATTCTAGAAATGCATTATAAATACAAGATAAAAGAAAATCAGAAATAATCCTATTCATTTTTTTTGTGATTTTTGAAAAATCATTTAGATCAAAGTAGGAGGCAAAATTTTGCAGTGTTCTCCATAGATTGCTCTAACACAGTATTGGAGAATAGGCATCCAAGATACAGTCTAGAAGATCAAAACTGGAGTTTGCCATTTATCTCATATCCTAAAAATTCACAGGTAAACACGAGTAAACACCTATGTGTTGCAATTAATTTTATAGATTCATGCCATGTATATAATCAATGTATGGTAAATTAAATATCTAAGATAGATCCTTGGGAAGAGGGTAAAATAAAATTTTCCTACAATTGGTATCAGAGCCTGGGATTAGTAGCTTTGTGTTATTGAATTAATTCATGTTTGATTATTAGGTACGCTATAATTAATCATGGATCCGTCGTTCATCGTTTCTTGATTGTTTGTTTTTTTTTGTTTGAATCGTTTTTCACCACGAGAAAATCCGTGGTTAGATTAGAATTTATTTTTTGTAAATTAAATCTGTAAAAACGAAGAACGAATACAAAGAATGAGACGATATGATGGAGTCTCGTCGCGTGGCACGATGGGAGGCGTGCGGGCGGCAGCACACGACGGGGCGACGGCAGGCACCGCACGACCCGACGTGCACAGCGCCCGCACAGAAGTAGAATAGTTGTCCGACAACACGAAATAGCAACAACGTTGCACGACTCTAGAGCACGGGTGCCTATCGCGCACAACGTGCGGGCAGACCCGGTCCGCAGAGCACACGTGGATGTGCGGGTAGTCGGTAGGGGTGATAAGTGCAGCAACAGCACGTACGAACGCGGGCGCCAGACGAGCGATGCGCTCGGGCAAGCCCTGCAGCGGGGTGCACGTTGCGTGCGGATGCACAGCGCTCAGCTCTCGACAGGCTACAGTCGATGGGGCATAGGTGGTGCGGGCGTCGTTAGGCGACGGGGTACGCGAGCATGCGTTGGGTGCGGACACCGTGCGGCCTCAACGTACGACCCACGCGCGCATAGACGCAATGGACAACAGTGGCGGCGGGAGTGGCTGGGCGTGTGCTAGGATGTGCCTTAGCGCGTAGGCGATGCGGCCCCCACCCTGAGTTGACGGACACGTCCGGGTCGATTTTCCGACCGACCCGCCCAAATCAACATTCGCCTATTTTTGAATTTTTTGCCCAAATTCAGTTTTGACGAGTCTGGTCCGTGTCCGTGCACGCAAGGCCCGTTTCAAGAAAAATTGAAGATATGTATTTTGCAAATTTATGTAATAAATAAGGCAGGAAAGTACATGATCCACGAATGGACTGCGATGAACAAATTTTATTTATTTTTATCGTTCATAGCATGTCATGGATGTTTAAATTATGAAGTAGCATGCAATGTATGTTTAATTACGTAGATAAACATGAGAATATGTTTTCGTGATTAATTGTGTTTAGCAAGCATGCTAGATTTGTCGCATTTTGAAGCATGTTTTAGAATTTTACTAGCATGTTTTACATGTTGATTTCTAGAAAGAGAACGTTAGAACTACGTGATCTGCATGGACAAACCTTTTGAAACAAAAGACTAAGCAAGAAACCCGACGTATTAATTCTTAAATTAAAAACGTTAAGACCTGCACATTTTGATCTCTAAAAAAAGTGATATGCACAGTGAATAAACGTTCACACGTATGGCTTGCTTGCACTGTTTGTCATAAGTTTGTTAGATGAGATTTCTAGATAAAATATTTTAATCTATTGAGAAGTGGGAGTTTCACGTGTAAACGTTCACACAGATGGCTTGCATGTGCTATTTTCATGATTTCTCTAGAGATAGATATAAAATGAAATGACTAACGAAATTGAATTGGAAGCGGTATGGTCCGAGTAAGTATGCTAATTCTAAGAATTCGATTTATGCTGTCAAAATTGTGGTCAATGCTTAGGCATCACCTCAAGTATAACTTCCCGCGATGCCCCTTCTTGCGATAGTTATGTCGTCTAGTTAAGGTCCAATTATTAATTTCATTTGTCATAAGGATAAGTTGACATGGATTGAAATTAAAAGACTAAAAGGTTTATTTTAGTCTGGTCGATGAATTCATGTGTAAACGTCCACACATGTGGCTTGCATGTGGGATTGCTTGGGCGATTGGAGATTTCAACCAATATTATTTTATCAAAAGGTTACAATATTGTTGTTACGAATTATGTGCGATCGTATGCTTATGTGTTTACATTACTTTTGAGATATGTCTCTTACTCCGATTATCAATATGCTCACGTACAACCCCTTATCTGGTCCGAATTTTATCGAGTGGAAATGAAATATTGAGATTATTCTTACTACCGAAGAAAATTTATTTGTACTCACTACACCTCGTCCAACGTCCCTCGACGATTCATCCACCGATGAGGAACGCAAGGAGCACAAGACATGGGATAAATCAAATAGAATGGTGAAGTGTCTTCTTTTGGTTACCATGTGCGAGTCCTTGCAACTCTAGCATCAAGAGATAGAGGATGCAGCCATCATCTGAATAAATCTCATGAAATCGTATGCGGAGTCGGACATAATTACTAGTTATAACTTGACAAAATTGATCATGTCATGTTCAATGATGTAAGGCGATTCAGTGTATGACCATGTAGAGCAAATGGTCAATCTCTTTGGAGAGCTCAAACTGGTTGGAGGATATATTGATGACGAAGTCAAGATCGATATAGCCCTCAATACTTTACCCAGTTCTTTTGATGACTTCGCTATAACGTGATCCTATTGAAAAAAGTCATACTCTAGATTCATTGCAAAAGGATCTGGTAACGGAGGAAGGCAAGATGGGCAAAGGTGCACAGTCTTTAGTACGAACCTCAATGAATACCACTGCTTCATCAAAAGATGAAAAGGTAAAGTGGAATTCAAGAGATGCTAAGACTAAAGGAAATAGTGGGAGTAATACAAAGAGCTCTACCGTGGTTTGAAAAGCATGAGGAGAATGACAAGTGCTTCGATGAGGTAAGGCGACCGTTGGTCATCAGGCTAAGTGCCCTATGCTCGAGGCTCGAGTGCGTCGTTGGCTCAATGTGAAACATGTTTAACAACTTGTTCTACTCATTAGTGGGTAGTAGATACGGATGCGACTGATCATGACTGTTACACCTTGCAGGGTTTTCTACGGACAAGGCAGCTGAGTGATGGCGAGATAAGATCTCCATGGGCAATGAGGTGAAAGTCGAGGCCATTGCAGTCGGAGATGTTTCTTTTGTTAGATTTGTATCTTGGAGTTTTGGTTGAGCTTGTATATAATGATTCGTTACCACTATTACAATTTCCTATTTGAATTGTTTACTTGATTGCATATGTATGTAAACAAAAGAAAGAAATAACGGTATGCTGCAAGTGCACATTATTTTGAAAGACCAAAACTTCATTATACTTAGAGAATCGCAGTAGAGATGAAATAATCCTCGACAATCTGCAGGGGACGGTATATTTGCGATTCGAGAACTAAGTTGTTCTAATCACGAAAAGATCTTTGTAAAGCGACATTTATTTATATTAGTGGTCCTTGACCTTGAAAGTCATTGAGCGACAACGACTATGATTAATAAAGTGGTGGCTTAAAGCAAATGTATGACTTCAATGGATCTCGATCACATCATCTTTCAAGCCCTCTAGAAACAAAGTAAACATTGTATTCAAGCGGAAATAATTTTATATAATTATATTAATTATTAGCCATTTTCAAAAAATTATTAAACTATATTGAGCCGTTTCATTCATTACCGGAAAGTGAAACCTACAATCGAGAATCGATCAAACTACCTCAATCGGGCTCGATTAATTTGACTTGTATATCTGTTGAGAACACGATGCCTCCGGCTCCATATTGCGTTTTATGACCCTCGAACTACGAAGGGACAAAAGTGCCGTGGGGTATTGCATAAAGTCGTGTTACTAAGGCGTCTTGTTGAGACAATCCACTCTGACTCCATCTCCACCATTAGCCGTCAAAGTGTGGTGGAAGGTCAAATGTTTGAGGAAGTAAGGTATGTCGGGTGACTGCAATGGTGGAATAGTTAATGATAACTTATTTCCATTCGCTTCTTGCGAGCAAAATTATATTTCTTTGGTATTGCTGCTGCGACTTGCAAAATAATTTGTCCAAAATGTTAAACTACAAACTTCCAACTCGATAGGTATGTTTCACGGTCATCACTAACATCTGGATATCATACGTGCAATTAGTAGATGAGTGGAGTCTGAATGGAGAAAGGCGTTCTCGAGAGTGCTTCATATCGGTTTAAAATTCTTAATTCTAGCTCTTTATAAGATTGTGTTTTGAAGTCCCAAAATTCTTAATTTTAGCTCTTTATAAGATTGTGTTTTGCGGTTTCAAAATTCTTAATTTTAGCTCTACATTATATTTCAAACTAAAGCGAACTATATGCACTTTCAAAACTAAGAAAATTCATCGATATACTTACGAAATATATAACTCAAGTACCTCGACCTTTGTTACGAATTGAAGGAGCTTTCACATACATGACATTACGCTATGTGGGGAATGATTGGACCAATCGGATCTAACAAATGCAAATACGCAAATAATGTAATATAATCACTAAAGCTTTAGCTCAAAATGCAATAGGAATCATATTCTTGCATATAAAGAAAAAGCGATGGTAAATTCGGTTGGTGAACTTTTCACACTAACCTCTTACATACAATTCGGGCGTACCGCTTTCGATTGCCACAGTCATTCTTCGAGTCCTTTAAGCACACATACAAGTAATTCCCCGATTGAAAGCAGATGAAATCAAAATAAAGCTGTATGATTGGGGGCGGAGAAGCGAGTGGAACTAATTACAATAATTTGTTGTTGTAAGTTGTTGTTATAATTACAACAACTTACAACAACGATTAATTCTTCGAAGCATTTCTTCTTGTGTAATCTTCTTCTTTCCCAACACTTATTCTTTTTATAGGCTGAAAATTGGGATGGCGGTGACCAGCGGGACATATTCTGAAATAATTAATAGTCTACAACAACTCAAAATAGTTCAAAATGATGTGAGGAATAAGGAATCGATAAATTAGTTCCACGCCTTTAATGCTACTATCTCAAATTATTGTAATTATAACAACAACTTATCATCAGCATATAGGGTTATTTTGATTTCCACTCATCCTCTCTGCCCCAATCATAACCCTATATTTAGCAAATTCAAGAGATCGTTCACAGATGTGGCTAGGAATGTAGAACACATAATCAGTTGTATAGACAAAAGTGATTTATCCCTCAGGACAAAGTGCATGTATTTACAAATCTATCGATAGTGGCGGCACGGTTAAAGGTTAAAGGCGGCGGTTGAATAAGCGGCATGCGTACGATTGTGATGACAATCAAAAGCATCTCACTTACATGGAGTGGATTTGGTTGAGAGCTCTGAATCAAATGATGATCCATTCGTGAAGTTTAGATATGAAGGCACTGTAAACCTGATATCTTTGATTTACACCGCATCTTTCGAATTAAGATAGTAAAATTAGAAAAAGAATCGAATGAAAAATCTCTAACGATAGATACTCTAGAAAATAATCAAGCGTTTAATATGCTCGGAAAAACGGTGAAAGCTTGCCATTTTAGAAAGATATCGTGTCACGGGGACCCTTGTAAGCACTTTATGCCTGATAGCTCTTTTTAACCTTCCTCTTGCTAACACCTTTTCCGGGTTTCTCAAGTTCATAATCTCTGCGACATGGTTGCATTGAAAAGTAAGTAAAGTCGATATACGCGCTTGCACGGATAAAAATCAATGTCTGAGAGGAGTTCCATGGGAAGCACAGTTTGGTAACTTTCGAAGCATTTCTTCTTGTGTAATCTTCTTCTTCCCCAACACTTATTCTTTTTATAGGCTGAAAATTGGGATGGCGATGACCAGGACATATTCTGAAATAATTAATGATCTACAACAACTCGAAATAGTTCAAAATGATGTGAGGAATAAGGAATCGATAAATTAGTTCCACGCCTTTAATCTACTATCTCAATTATTGTAATTATAACAACAACTTATCATCGGCATATACTTGATGAAATCGAAATAAGAAACAAGTATAGGTGAAACAGATGAAATCATCGACATATAAAGAAATAACATCGAGAAAAGTAGCATTATCATGTAAAGTTGTTGCTAAAAAGCGGTAGGAACATCTGACTAATCATCGAGTTAGATAGTAAAATATGAGACGACATAAAGCGAAGAAAATTAGAGCACCCAACTAATAATAATTAAATTGCGGTCATAACATGAGCTAAGGATCTGATGAATTAATTTCTCGACAATTTTGTTTGGCTAAAGGCCACGAAACTTCTCTCGTATAACATATTGATTATGTTGTTGGTAGCGATTCGTATTTTGCGAGAGAAGAGAATGCTTTCACAAATCAAGTATGAGATTCTCTCTTTTTAATTACACAACCCAAATGTTAAAAGCACGTGAGAAAGTGAAGCTAATTATCTTCATGGAGATGTAGATAAATAAATAAAGATGTAGATTAACTAAAACATGTTTTCATTTATTACAGACAAAGGATAATTTAATTTTGCACATCGACCTTGTTGCACTATAGTAAATAACTTCAGTGCATCGATAATGAAATCATTTAACAATACATATATTAAAGATTCAACATAAACTGACAAAATGGGAAAAGAGATGTGTAAGATTAGCGCTAAGCAGCGCAAAACCAATTGTATTTATTGAAAGAAAGATAATAATGGGTAAGATTAGCACAATTACTTGCAAGCCGGATCGAATCACGGTGGATAAGGGTTGATCGCGTCGTAGATGGCGTTCGGTGAGAGAACTTCACAAATATAATCGGTGCGCTAATCCGTCTTCATGGTGAAGCGGTTGCCGATCAATGCCAAGCAAGCAATTGTGATCACCCGGACTTCACGCATACAAAATGGCGTACTCGAGAAAACCTGACATATAAAGGTAAAAATTCAACACAACGTAATTAAGATAAAAACATAGCAAATAAGCGGATCGCGACTCCCGGATCGAACAAGTGGTTGATGTCGCCTCGGGGCCCAGAGCCATTTGAAACCACAGCTTTTTGAGGTATAAACACTTTGGTTCTTTAGTGCATCGGTGACTACAATGAGTTGCCTCGCCATACAAGATAATTAGTAGCGAAGTTATCAAATTTAATGAATAGAAAAGGAAAATTATTTAAGGAGACCTCGGATCCGGAGATAGAAGATAGCATATAAACACCAGACGAATTAAAATGGATGCGACTAAAAAGCGAAAAGGAAATTTTGGGGTTTGAATTACAGCTGCAGCATTTAAATTGAAAATTATAATTTTAACACAAATCTGAGCGAAACTTAGAAAATTAACACAAAATTTTCTTTAAAATCGCGATGTAGAGTTTGATCATCGATGGAAACAATTTTGTGTGAAGATCTCAGCGAAGTTTGTATGATTGGTCGAAGCTTAATGAGATATAAAAGGATCTCGCTTTTTAGGTGAGACAACTTTAGGACGAGTTGTCGGTATGTTAGCGTAGCTCGATATAGATAAAAAGTGACTTGACTTGGTTGCTTGTCTATCTTGATGCGTCTCGGCGTATTTATGGATCAGTTTGATGAGATGAGTTCTTCGCGGTGAGACTGACCGACCATCGTGAAAGCTGTGACATCCCGACTTCTCAAAGAAATGCGTATCATATGGATCGTCACTAATATGATAAAGCGGCGGATATATACATAACCACTACAAGAATTTAGCTTATAGACCACGTGTAATAGATCACGTACGTTAATGTCTGGTTGTCTATTATGATATATCTGAGTGCGAGGTGAAGCAGCGTGGTCTATAACCGTTTTTCAATCGGTTATAGGCGACGGACTACCAAAATCCGTGGTGCATTAGCGTGGTTTCATATTATAGACCACGGGGTTCATTCGCGTGATCTATTAAGCATAAAATTACATAGAAAGCGGGCTTTAGCCCGTCGTCTTCTCTCTGTTGATTAAATATCACGGGTCGTTAAGCGTGGTCCATCGCCTCATTAGTTTTTAAATCATTAAATAAAAAAAAAATTCAGTAAATAATAAATTTAAATAAATATAACAGTAAATTATGTGATTAAATTTTACTTTTTTCGTATGAAATTTATTACTTCTATTCACTACAATAGTGAATACGTGACACTTCATGTTTGCTGTCAATTTAGATTTTAAATTTAAATAAATATAAAATGATCCTCTATGTACATAATTTTTTAAATTATTAAAAAATTAAATAAAATTAGAAATTTAAGTACATCAGTAAATAAATCAAAATTTAAGTAAATAATTAAATAAAATAAAAAATTTAAGTAACTATAAAATGATCCTCAATAGATCGAAACACAAGATATACATAATATTACCATCACTTTAACCAACTAAGCCAAGAGCTACACATTGTCGTATCTTAGACTTTATTTATTTGAGTAACACACCTTGAACAAAACATCATTGAAATCTTAAAATCCTTTCGTTCTTTAAAACCCTCACGCCGTCAAGACCATAACCCACTCACCGTGATGGTTAAATCCTAGCAACTGCTCGCCGTTGTGTCGTCCCCGACGGCCGACCCTTCATCTCTACAGCCGCCTGAACAAAATTGATCTCATTGCCGTCTCATTTTTATTTGCATTTTCGTGGTTTCTTGGCCTCCGTGTCGTGTGCGTTGCATCGTCTTAGCCACCGCCGTCTGGTGTGCCATTCTGCCGCCATCATTTATGTGCCACGCCGTCATCGTCGCTGCTCTTTAAGGTAAGTTTCACATTTTTTATTATTTGGTTAGGATTGTCCTGGCTTAGCTCCAATCTGATTTCTCTCATCCCTCCGGTAGCTAGGGTTTTCGTTTTCATCAACTAGGTATCGATTTTATTAATCTGACCCCCTTCCATTTTCTATGTGCCTTTCTTTTTTTTCCCTTCTTTCGTACTAATTAATGAACAGCTGCAACAACTTTGTTCAATTTGTTTATTTAAATGGTTCCTGAGTAATTATATTTCAATTGTTAATCTGCATATTGATGTTTTCATGTGTCTCATGTTTACTGTTTTACCCTTTTAATGTTTCGTGAGGCTTAAATGGCAGAATACTGAAACACAGTTTGCAACTATTGTATATTTTGAATGTTTTACTGGTTATCCATCTTATGTTGTATCCTTCTACTAGCTATTCAATTTTGATTTTGAAGTTGTAGCTTTCATGGTACTTGCCTATTGTTTCTGGCTATTCAATTAATTGCTAATTTACACTAGAATACAACTAACAATTTTTCTATTTTTTTTTCAAGTGATAGATATATGCTACCAGATCAATTTCTGCAGAAATTGACTTTTATAAATTCAGAGATATGCACCTCGATATTAGATGAAGTAGCAATGTGCTAGTTGCAGACACTCTTTGCAAGCTCACAACACTTAATTACCTTAAATATATGCTGTAGATTTAATCTAAATATCATGCCTGATTGTTATTTGTTAGAAATCTTTCAAGTTTTGCTGTGGTTTAATATTTACTAACTTGTGTGGATTGTCAGCAAATTCGGACAACATCTTAGCTCTGTCTGGCCTTTATAATTATTCATTTGCCTCCTGTTATTATTCGAACCTGTCTCCTGGCATGTAAAAATTCTATTTTCGAAAAAAACCCCCACTGCTATACTCTAAAATTGTTACACCACTCTAAATGATGAGACACAGCTGTGCCATAAAACTTGAGTATGCCTCATATGTCTTGCATCTTTTCTCTTAGCTCTGACTTCTGGTGTCTCATTTTTCTTATTCCTTTTGATTATTTTGGCCAGTCGTTTAGTCTGAGACCAACCATGACGGCAAGATCAACTGCACCGTCAGGAGCCCTGCCACTGTCCAAGTCAATGCAATTTTAGAGAAGGCAAACACAATTCGCCAGGTCTCTCCCTCTCTCCACACACACAGACAGTACACCACCAATAAGTAGAAGGATTTACTTCTATGAGCGAAAGATACCTCTGCCTCTCTGTTATTCACTATGTTAGTCTGTTCCCTATGTTAGTAATTCATTTATGACATTCTTCTTTTGTTTTTTGTGAATGTTGTCACATTTAATTCTTAGTACACAAATTGTTCGTTTTGCATTGTGCACCCAGGTTGCTACCTCTGAAACTATTTCTGAAGTTTCTTGCTTTAACTTTTATAAATATTAAGTTTGAGGACAGATTAGCTGTCTTTTTTTTTAATGTAAAGCATGAAGATATCTTTGTTGTCTAGGTTGTCAGTGTTCCTGATAATAGAACTCCAAAGCATTCACACCGTGACAACATTCAGGTATCCAGAGTTGAGTTTGCCTCATTTGAAATATCTGTACCTTTTAATTTTACCAACGAGGTTGTGTTAGATGTCACTTATTATTAATCACATTTTGTTCATAATATTTAGTTAACTCAGTCCATTCGTATTAATTTTTCCTTTACAAGTTTCAATACTTCTTGATTTTGAGGTATCTTCAAATTTAAACAATTCTAAGGGGCCTTGAATTTGATATGATATTTTGTTTTGTTGAGCATATAGAAAAATGTCGATTTTTTATTATTAGTGGGGATGCGTGATATCCAGTGCTAGCATTCCATTAATATAACCATCCTTTGGCGACTTGGGTTGCTCATTGTATCTTATTTTGATCATGTAGATGGAATCGAATTAGATGATTGATGTTGGAGCGAAATGGTGAAATGAAAGGTTGAGATGGTGAAATTGATGTTTTGTGGGCCAATTTAATTAGCTAGGTAGACAATATTTGTTGTGCTACAATTGTTGATTAGGGATTTTCGGTATATAACGTTTATGTATTGTACATTGATTTCTCTATTTATGAGACAATATATATTTTATATCTATTTTGTATTATTGTTTTTAATGGCAGAAACATGTATTTTGAATTATATGATAAATAAATAAATAAATTTTTTTCGTTGACTAATGAATAGACAATGGGCTTCTCCTCGTTGCCTATTAATATATAGACAACGGGGATGTCCGTGTGGTTTAAAACACGATAGACAGCGGGGTTTAATCATTGTATAAAGCTAGAACACGTTATACATAACAACATAGAACAACGGGTAAACGCGTTGTCTATGATCTATAGACAACGGGGAATATCTATTGTATATTACAAGGCCTCCATCATCTATAACATGATAGACCACGGGAGTTTACCGTTGTCTATATTGTGATAGACCGCGGGGATTTTCCGTGGTCTATATCCGACCTAATAGACCATACATTGATAGACCACGGGGTTTTACGTAATAGACCGAGGGATTCCCGTGGTCATAACCAAAATTCTTGTAGTGAACTAATCGATACAATTAACGATTAACTACTCGATAATGCGGTGAAAGGAATAATTGTTTGACACAAACTCAGTCACGGAAGGACATGTCGAAGGTTGATATAACGATCGGGGCACAATTCGAGGCAGTGCGACCTCAAGTTGATACGATAATGGAAAGCGGTTATAGTCGAAAGATGCCAAACAATATCCTTTGTTAGGAAGCAAATAAGCGTGTGGACATGCGTATGGCGATGCATGCCCAGGTTCTAGAAATCCTTTCTAATTAAGCAACAAAAGCAATTGCTACTCTGCCTTTCGCACCCATCATCAATCCTTGCTCAACTGCGCATCAAAAGCGAGATGCGGGGCTAAGTACAAAAGTACTCGGTGGACTCGTTTCGAAAATATTTTCTTTGTCATAAGTTATTGAGCGCCCACAATAGCACATGAGGATTTTAGTTGAAAGACTCGTACTATCAAACATTTATCATTTTCAAAAAGCGTTCGGCCGAACAATTTTATCCACGTTGTTCCATATCTGATCATTCATTTATTCATTCATTCATTCATTCGCGCACTATGGAGGTGGCCACCTACACATAGTCGCCGTGACCGGTTGAGGTAGCTAACCTTAACACACAGTCACACGTGTACACAATCCGAGTTAGTCCTTAACTAAGTCGGATCCGATCGTTACCCTTTTTCATACCACGTTGGATATACCAACCTCAGATAGGATTACAATAAAACATAAACAATTGGCAGTCAATAACAGTTTATGGAATAACATTTCATAAAGCTTTTGTAAATCATACTTTGAGATAGACATGCATGTCGTTTTATTTCGAGAGCCCCCGCTAATCCGAAGCTAAATGTTCTAAGTGAGCGGGGTGTGAGTGTCCTTATAAACAACTCACGCGATCGAATCCTTCATAAGAAAATAGCCGTTCTTAGATTCTTTCTATCGATCGATGGTCGTTTATAAATTACGACTTAAAGTTTCCAATTATGGTTTTCTTTATGATTTCATGTGATGGTTTTAAGATAATTTCTATTATCTTACATTCCCAAATTCTCAAACTATATTACTTCCTCAATCATGAGGCGAACCTCGACTTATGAGACATATACTCAAGTCATCCTCGACTCTTAACCTTAGTGTTCTTCTAAGCGTTATTACGTTATAGATTGTTGGTAATCAAGTTATGATTGGTATATTAGGATATTCTCAAGCCGTTAACTAGACTTAACAATTGTAGCTACGTCCAGTAGGTTATGTTTGACGACTTGTTGTATTGTACGACGAATAAAGGAAGTCTTGACTTATGATTCAGTGACCACATACTATTATTTAAGTAAGTACTTTAGGAATAGATGAAGTGCTTGGGAATATTAACTCGACTTTTGAGACATAATGATCGACGTCTTATGTTCGAATATTTGCTTACACTACGACATTGTTTGTTCCTCTTAACTCGTCGGAGACTATTTAAGTTATGTAATCGCTATTAGTTGTCGAGTTGTCTTAACGTTCAATCTAACATCATATTAGGTTGTCGTTGTTGAGTATCAACGTTGTAACTCGGCTTTTAGTTTCTTTAACTTAGGAACTCACGTTTGAGTATCCTATTATTAATAGAAAACCCTAATTTGTGTCTAACTTCGATTCTCATTAATTCCTTCTTAAGTTATCGAAATTAGTCGATTTCTTTTGGATTCTCGTATATAAAGTATTATGTTGTTTACGTTTGGGGTTTTGTTTATCGGCAAAACATAAACATAACCATTCACCACTATACTGATACCATACCTGACATAAACTATCTGAAAGCATTAGAAAACCTAATTTCTAACATAATACACAATCATTGTATATGTGTGCATAAGTGTTCCATTCATTCATCACAATCACAACCATTCATTCCAAGCTTATAGTTTAACTATCATAGCATCATTTAACATTATAATTAAACTCATACTTAGCCATTTTGCTCGTTTTCGATCATTAGTAATAATTAGCATATGTATCGATAAATTCCAATAAAATCACGTTATACTTCTATCATACTCTAGAATTTAATTACCAACTCAATATCATCATATAAAATTTCAAACCATAGGTTAAAAATGCATATAGTTCTCGGTATATAGGTTTTATTGAACATTGGTGTTGATAAATTCCACAAAAATCATATCATGCTTATATCATATACTAAACATGAAATATCATTTCATATCATACATTAAAATTAAAGCATGCTTCTCACCCCTATATACTTTCGGTAATCACTATATATATGTATATATATATTGATAAATTCCATTTACGAAACAATATGTTTATATTATGCAATAAACATGTAATATTAACATTAATCATCAACTAATATTTATAATATGAACGATGCTTGGAATTCTTTTTGTCCTTACACATATATTACATATGTGTTCAATAAATTCAACAATATATATTAGGTTCAAATTATTTCTAAACATCACATACTATATTATTTTCAACAAATAAAAATCAAATAAATCTATATATATATATATATATATATATATATAAACTTTCGATCATAACAATAAAATAGGAGAAGTGTTTGATTAAATTCAAGATTAATATATGATGTTCATATCATACATTAAACACTATATCTCAACTATTTTCAACAAATAAAATCAAAATAAATTCCAAAACATATATAGGTTTCGGTATTTTCATGAAAAATAGGAGAAGTGTTCCAATAATTTCAAGATTAATATATGATTTTCATATCATATATTAAACACCATTTCTCAACTATTTTTCAAAAAGAAAAATCAAACCATGGCTTAAATACACCATATAGCTCATGGCATTTTCAAAAAAAACAAAATGCAAGAAAATTCTAAAAATTATCATATTTATTCTACATGCTCCTAATACATCAAAAAGCAATAATATCAAATAATATTCACAAAATCATGATTTATCTTATATAAAATAAATTCTACCAAAAATCAAAAAATATAAAACATGCTCCAAAAATCCTCAAACTTTAAACAAAGCCTTATAACATATTTCTAAGCATATTTCATTCATGGCTTGAGAGCATTTGGTGGCTCAAAAGTCACAAAAAAAATAAAGAGCAAAACTAGAGTTTTTCATGAAATAATTCAAGAGAAAATCTAGAAAAATTCTACTCCATTATAAATGAGAGAATGATGAATGATACTTTTTATAGTCTTAGAATAATTATTTGAGGTTGGAATGGTTTGAAATTGGGGATTAAAGCTTAAAAGCTTGAAGAACAAAGAGACAGAGTTTGAAATAAGAGAATTTGTCTCCCAAGTGAGAGAGAGGGCTGGACGAAATGCTGCTCCTTGGCAGTAAATGAGCTGTTATAAGCTCATTTTGGGGGTCTTGGTGGTGGTTGGGAGATGGAATGGTCAAATTACCCGATTTAGCATATTAATCTGAACTCTTTAAGTTTTATCGCACTTTCGATTGATTTCTCAGAACCTTAAGGTTTTATTTTATAAAAAGCCTTAAAATGACTTATTTCATGGTTCATAATAATTTCATGAATTTGGATGGCATCCGATAAGTCGGTCAGAGTTATCAGCGGAAAAAGCGTCAAACGATTAAATTATGCTCATTCGAAAATTCTATTGAATTCTTTAGCTTTCATAATTAATTTGAGTCTTATAAATCATTTCTTATTGATTTAGACCCTTGATTCGACTTTCGAATTCGTTCGGATCGGTTAGGGTTTTTCGGTATTTATACCCGACGTTCGGTTAAGTTCTTCAGAAATTTCATTCAGAAATTGATTCTTATGAATTCTAAATTCATAATAATATATTCCTCCTTGATTTTGATTTTTATCAATAATTTTCACGATTAGCACGGACTGGAAGTTGATCCGTCTCGTAAATAGTGCTTTTAAGGCTAACCGGGCAAGCATGCTCGAAAATTCTCATTCTTTGACTTCTCACATGTTTTCGTGAGAGGATTCTAGAAATGCAATCCTTTCATCAAGATTCATTCTCAATCTTTCATTCTTTATTCAGGCTATTCAGAAAACCCTAATCTGGTAGGACTAATCACTAGCTTTTTATTTCTCTAGTTTTCGATCTCCGAATCGATTCTAATTCGTTTCGTTGGTTACCTTAAATATAATTAAGGTCTAAGCACCACAAATAATTGGTTTAAACATCACTAATAAAAGTTTTAAATTTTTCGGGTTATTACAAGAACCTAGATCTCGGTGACTTTACGTTGATCTAAACCTCGATAAGGTATTAGATGAGTATGAGTTACTGACCATCACTTTGACTTATCATGGGTGAGGGTTACATCAGATAACACAATATTCTCCGCATCTTGGGTGGTGGCAGTGCTTGTATGCTATACTAGGTGCATGTTTCGAGTCACCGTATCCGTTTCGGATGATGACGTCCCCTTAAGGATATCAAAAGGTTTATTGTACTAAACCCTGCAGGTTGAGTTATCTCAAGTACAATAATAAGGTTGAGTGGTACTACTTAAGGAATTAAAGAGATTAATCATTTTAAGCAGTCAGAACGCTATAAATAATTAATGGACGTGCGATATCTTAAATACGGGGTTCGTGAAGTCTAAGTGCAAGCCCGACTCAACTTCTGAAATAAAGGGGTAAGTCAGCATTTATTCTCTAGTGGCATGAATAAATGTTTATGAATTAATTTATGTTCTGGGCTGAACATAAGATAATTAATTTATTTGAGGCCCATCTTTATTCCTTGTATTTGATCAGTAAATTTGGCCCGTGAGGCACTGAGTGCATGAAATTTTGTCCCTCATCATAGAGTCCCACTGGGACTCTGTTATGATCCTCTCTATCTGAAAAGATATTATTATATTTATTAGATATGTAGAGATCATATTCTAATAGGATTCTAGGGTTGCATTATAAATATAAGGTGAGAGAATATCAGGTAATGCTAATCTCTTGTGATTTTCGAAAAACATAAGGAATTATTGTGATTTTCAAAATTCCAAGTGTGAGGAAGAATGCAATTTACGGGACTCTCCATAGATTGCTCTCACTCGGCATTGGGTTTTGCAAGCAGGATATAGATCGAAAGATCAAAGCACAGTCTTGATCGATTCCTTGTCAAACAAATTTGCAGTGAACATGAGAAAACTCCTATGTGTTGCAATTAATTATGTAGATGCATGCTAGATAAATAATCAATGTATGGTGAATTAAACATCCAAGATAGATCCTCGGGATATGGTTAAAATTAGATTTCTCTGCATCTTTATGCTTTGATAGGACAATTTTAGTTTTTGAGAGATGTTTTATATGTTGGATTTGTATACTGAAAGCAGAATGATTGAGCTTGTATACAATGTTTCATATTACCACTATTACAATCTCCTATCTGAATTATTTATTTGATTATATATGTTGTTCCATTATCTCATACAAAAGTTAGATCATACAGTATGTAGAAGATCACAGAAGTCTATATTCACTGGTTAAGCTAATTGAGATATAAAAATGATCATAGCTGAGACAACTTGAAGACGAGTTGTCGGTATAGGTTGTATTATAGATAAGAAGTGACTTGATTTAGTTACATGTCTATGCTAGTACGTCTAGACTTATTGATGGATCATAGTGAGAACAGTTCTTCTATCTGACCGTCATGAAGAACTTAGATCTCGGTTACTTTACGTTAATCTAAACCTCGATAATGTTTTAGGTAATTATGAGCTACTGACCATCACTTTGACTTGTTATGGGTGAGGGTTACATGAGATAATCCAAGATTCTTCGTATCTTAGGTGGTGGCAGTACTTGTATGTCATGCTAGTTACCTGTATCGAGTCACCGTATACGTTTAGGATGATGACGTCCCCTTAAGGAGCTCAAAAGATTTATTGTACTAAACCCTGCAGGTTGATTTAGCTCAAGTAAAATAATAAGGTTGAGTGATACTATTCAAGGAATTAAAGAGATTAATTATTTGAAACAGTCAGAATGCTTTAAATAATTAACGGACATATGATAACTTAAATACGGGGATTCGTATGTCTAAGTACAAGACCGACTCAACTTCGGTAATAAATGGGCAAGTCAACATTTATTCTCTAGTGGAATGAATAAATGTTTATGAATTAATTTATGTTCAGGGCTGAACATAAGATAATTAATTCATTTAGGCCCATGTTATTCCTTGCATTTGATCCACAGGCTAGCCATCAAGACTATTCTTTGCTAATATTTTGCCCACCCTATAATGTAGGAAATCTTATTTTAACCCTCTCCCAAGGATCTATCTTGGATGTTTAATTCATCATACATTGATTTTATACCTAACATGCACCTATATAATTAATTGCAACACGTTGGTGTTTTCTCGTATTCACCTGCGAATTTTTGGACAAAGAATAGAATCAAGACTGGTGCTTTGATCTTACGGATTGTATCTGTTTGCCAAAACTCAATCTTGAGTGAGAGCGGTCTATGGAAATCTTGCAAAATTCGCCTTCTTCCACTATGAAAATCTTGAAAATCCCAACTATGTGAATAGTATAATTTTCGAAAACTTCTTCACTTGGGATTGATATTTTACTGATTTTCTCTCACCTTATATTTATAATTCAACCACGGAAACCTATTAGGATAGGATCTCTACATATCTAATAAATATAATTATATCTTTTCGGATAGAGAGAATCGAGCAGTCTAGTGGGACTACTCCATGTGTGGGCAATTTGTGATCCGAGCTTTGATGGACCGACTAGAGATCAAATCGAGGAATAAAGATGGGCCTCAAATAAATTAATTATCTTATGTTCAACCCATAACATAAATTGTAATACCCGTCCTTACAAACTTGGGTTTGAATGACCGTTTTTGAAAGGTCGAAGGTTGACTTTTGTTTGGTGATCATTGTCATACAACCTCGGGCATTGTGAAGAGTGTCGTATGAAGAATTCATAGACACTAACTATCTGAGTTTTCGACCACCATGAAGGTTTGGCACTCAGGGAAGTTATCGAAAAAACCAGACTTTTCATGGGTCTTTTAAAAGCATATCTTGTTTATAGTCGTTGTGTCCGATATTTTATTTTGAGTCCATGGGTATCAAGTTTGCTGGTTTTGGAGTCCGTTTGTGAAAGATGCATCGCTTTTGCGTTTTGAAAAATTTGCTTGGCAATTTGCTGTGACCCTCTTTCCTATAAATAGAGGGCTAGGGCCTTCATTTTCAACGTTCATTTTCTTCATCTCTCTGTGTTTATGGACGGTGAGCGGCAGCAGTGCAGCTGCGAAGCTCGGAGGATTGGGGATGGAGCCGGAGAGGCTCGGCGGCGGCGCCATTGCGCTACTGCCGGCCACCACCGTCGATCAGCCTTGCCCCAGTAGCCCCATTTTTTCATTTTTGTCATTTTCTTGTTTTGATTCTGCCTTTTAATAGATAACATAGTATAGAACTCAGGTTTCTAAAGGGACGGGATGAGAAAACGACCGGAGGCCGGCTAATTTGGCCGTCGACCGCCGCCGCCCATTAGCGCCGTCGTCCCCCTTGTTGGCCGCCGATTGGTGGTCTGGCCCCACACAGCTATGGGCCCTTAGGTTTTAGTTTGGGCTATGTGTTCTACTAAAGTACCGATTAGTTTTTTCGTTTTAGCGTTTTACATGTCGGGATGTTTTAAATCGTTTCGTGTTTCTAAAGGAAGTACATGCCCGGGTTATCCATTTTCGATATAGTTTGTCATTCCATGTTCCTCGTTATGCATATTGTTTATGTTTCCATTTTCATGCATTGGTTTTGGATGGTTTATCCTTGATTTGAGGATAGAAATCGATTTTTGAAGCTTCTTCGCTGCTAAGATTTATGTCAATTTGCATGCATGCATATTTTGAAGGTACTCTATTATTTGTCTTGATGCCCTGAATATATTTCCCTTCTGCATCGAGTTTATTTGAAAACCCGGAGAGTGCCAAATGTGGGTTCAAAAAGTCGAAAACCCCTGTTTCGCTTCGATCTCCGGTTGGGTCACGTTGTTTCTTTGCTTTGTGGAATATGACTCCAAAAGTTGTTCCTTCTTGTTACCGGGTACCTACCAGTGCCACCGGTGAGGTCGTTGGATCTGTGGATATCTCCAAGTTGACGTTTTCGACTGTTCAGGTTGGGTTATATATGCTTATTTTGAGTTATTTACTCTGATATTTCAAAAATAAAACATGTGTGTCGTGAAAATGTTTTAACGAAGTTATTACTGTTCTCTGCTCCGAGATGTGGCTCTATTATGATTTTACACGGATCTCTATTTAGTGGGTTGATGACCATCTTTAGAATTGATCGTAAGGGGATAGACCCCGAACTCGTGGTTATGGTTCTGAAGGGGATAGGACCCGAAAGTCCACACGGAAATGATAATGAAGTGGTTATGGTTCTAACGGGGATAGACCCCTGAAGTCCACACTGATTTAGCCGGCTGGATACGTTCCGGGCATGGGCTAGCTAGACATGTTCCGGGCTGAGATATTGTGGGATGGCTGGATATGTTCCGGGCCGAGATTTGATGGGCTAGCGAGATACATTCCGAGCTGTGGTTCTATGATGGGAATGCTTGATAATAACATGTCGGTGTCAAAGGAAAACCTCTTTTTGCTTACTTAGAAGTGAGTTTATGTTTTAAAATCTTCTAAGGTAAGTGCTCTGAATACGGTATCATGGATTTTGATTTATGTTAATAACCCCAGCTGAGTGCGCTAGTACTTACCCCAAAATCTTTTCAAATGTTTTCATAGATGGAGGAGAATTTGAACGGTGTGTGATGGGTTGGTGCGGGTTCTTTCATGCTTTCTGCTTTCGTGATGCTGCATTATATATGTATTTTGTTGTTGATGTATTCTTGTCCCTTTATTTTGCTCTCTGATTGGGAACAAGGTTCGCTATGATGTTATTATGCTGTGAGTCTCGATAAGAGCATGCTATGTGGTTGACCGGTCTAGTCAACAGGATGTAATGCTATTATGTTTCCCTGCATTACTAGTATTTAATCAAGATATCGTTCATTGAAGTTATGATATCGATATAATTCTGTTGGTGGATTGTTTGCTCACCCCTCCCCTTCAGGATATGTCCTAGTTATAGAGGAGATGATGCCTGATTTTCTGGTCAAATCTTCTTATTATGTATGCTTTATGTATTCCCCCCTTCTTTCCCGCTTCTTAACCCCCACCCCTAATCACACCCTGACATTTGTGCATTCCCTCGAAAATTAGGACGTGACAGCTGGTATCAGAATATTTTTCCTGGCTTTGGGTACTAAAGTTATCGATATCAAAGCGGTTCATTTGCTTTATATCTGTCGTTCTTAAAATTGAGTGTTTAGAACTTGTTCTTATAAAGCATTTATCATGTACAACTACCCTCATTTCATCGTCGGAGCGCTCCTTTAAAAAGGGGATGAGGTATGTGTTTATTTGTTGATGTTTTATGTGGTTATGTGAGCTTGATGTGATCTTGGTTTCATGTGCTTTGGCATGGTAAGAGTTTACGTGATGTGGATGTTGAGGTGATGTGGATATGGATGTGGTATGGTTGGATGTTGATGTGGATGTGGAAATGATTTGTCGATGGGACGGAAGAGCCTATGTGGCTGTGATATGAAAATCATTGATATGATATGATGTGATGTGATTGATATGATCATGAATGGATGATAAGAATCTATGTGTTTACATAGAAATATGTTGTTGGTTGAAATCTTGTTTATTTTGATAAACGAGTGCTTGTAAGTGAATCCTGTGTTTTCTTACGTGATTATTGTTATGAATATCCATATCAATGTTGATATGTGTTGAAAGTGAACATGTGTCTGAGGCATGGTTACCCAGATGACTGGGGCAGAAGAGGAAACGTGAATATTTGTTGTTGTTTTATGATGAACTAACATGTAGGTTTATGGATATTTAGTGGCCCAGACAACGTTGGTTAAGATCTCACATGATGGATGAGCAGATCCGTAAGTTCAAAGAATGTACCAGGAATATCCACGAGCCATTGGGAGTGTTTCTGGGAAGATTTGTTGGATTGCGGAGAAAGATTCGTGACAGTGGGAAATTTTCTGAATACGAGGCTTATTACCGAATGACAGAAAGGCTACCAACGGGTTGGCAGCCACGGGCAAGAAGACAAGGGTACATGATGTTCCGTCGGGATCTATTACAGGCATCTCGCTCGGATTTCCTTGAGTTATTTGCTCGAGTGTGGAGCGGTGGACCGATCACCGGGCGTACCTTACGAGGCAGAGGTGGTGCAAGGCATGTTCGAGGCGATCCGGATCGATGGCGGGGATGATATTCACGAGAGCCATTGGGAGAGAAGCCGTCGGCTTAGCGATCACCGATTGTCGAGAAGCGCGGTCACTACCCTCCATCTATGACCCTCACTTTCCGAAGGACCGGAATGATTTAGAAGCGAGGACCTCCCGGGTAAAGGGTGATCCATCCATACGTGGTAGAAGAGGCCGGGATAAAATTACGGTGCCCCGGCGGTATCGAGTTGGCCACTCGGGAAGGAGATTCTGAAGAGGAGGAAGACCCAGAGAAGGATGAGGAGGACAGTGATAATTCAGAGGATCTGGTAATCCGGATAGTGGATGACTCGAATGAGGTCGAGCATGTAGAGGAATGGCGGCGCGGAGGCTGGAACCGAGCAGTATTCACACGAGACCCGAGCAATCGAGCACATCTTGGGTGGGACCATACTCATGAGAGGCTTGCTACCATGAGGATCACTTTACCGAGGCGGCGGCGAGTCAGAGCAGCGATAGGAAGGGAGAGAGGAGGAGGAATGCGAATGGAGCGGATGATGTGAGCAGGGAGCGATGAGCGGACATGGAGGATAGAGATCTAGGTGGTCGGTGTATGCGATGCTTGATCATGATCATTTCGCACGAGACAGACCGACGTCTTTTAGCGATAATGAGTGATTCTTTTGCTCATATCGACTTTTTGGTGACATACCTATGATCATGTATTTTGTGATCCTTCATGGAAACTTGGATAATTCGATACTAACGATGTCTATGACATGATGTTTATGTTTAATGCTTATATGTGATATGAGCCATGATGTGATGATGTTATGTGAGATGCATGCGATTGTGTGTAGCGAGTTGCATGGATATATGTTATCGTGATATGTGACACATGTGATGATATGTGATTTTGGGTGATGATATATATTATGTGATGGTACATGGTTATCCGTGCGAGCGTGATTATAATTTTCAACATCGGTACAAAATACGAAACGAGGAATCGGAGGAACAATAACGTGGAAGAAATCAGAGAACCACCCTTGGTTCGGTGGCATGTGATCGAGAGTTTTCACGGGAGAATCCCACATTCGATGGTCTTGGCGAGCGATCGGCGAGGCTGGATTCGATCCACGAAAAGATCTTGAATACATCGGTGTGAAAGCGAAAAAGCTGAATTGCGCGATCTTTCGGCTAAAGATGGTGATTTACGGTGGGAATCCGTGAGAAGGACCACGACACCGGGGCGGTGGGGAAGGTATCGTGGGAAGATTTCGAGGAAGAACTCATGAAAAATGCGTGCCTAGTGTTTACGAGAGAGAAAGCAAACATAGTTATGGAATCTTCGTCGAGGAAGAAGGGCGGTCAAGCACGAGGTGCCAGGCGAGCGAGGTTGAAGAGGACTCAGGCCAGTGGAATTTCACTCGTCGATCGGGGAGATCGGCGTATGCGATCCTTGAGCGGGCATTAAACATTGAGTCAATGTTGCAGGAGAGAACAATGCTACCGGACGACCCGGTAGCGGAGGGAGGTAAAGAAAATGGGAAGATCGGGAGAGGTAATCGGTGTTCGAGAGAACGAGAATGGTCCGGTGATTAGAGGAATGGGTATTCGAGGAAAAGAAAGCGACCTTGGGAAGAAATTTCCAACCCGTGCGGCGGTGGGGACAAGGTGCGGAGAGGCCTTGGGCGGTAACCGAGTGTTACCATTGTAGGAAGTCTGGACATTCTGTTGGAGATTGCCCATCGATAGGAGGACCCGGTGCGGCCGCGGTGAGGCGACATCGAGGCTCGGCGGGAGGCGAACCAAGCTCCGTCGAGGATGAACCCAGGCGGGAGGTTATCGGGCGGTGAACCAAAGCTGCCCACAAGCGGGGTGTCGCGCTTGAATCGTGACAAGCAACACAAGCTCCGGAAACCATGAAGGTATAACCTATTTTCGCTTTGTTTGATACATGAGCCTTACATTCTTTCGTTTCGAGAGTTGCATGTGAGAGGTTGGGTTTGGTACCCAGGAATCATAGAGTTCCACAAATTAGCATCCCGTGGGAATTGCTAAAAGCAAAAAGATTTGCCGAACCGGGAGGTAGAAATACGTGAGCGAAGGTCTTTGTCGATTTACATGTCATCGAAATGGAAGATTTCGATGTTATCTTTGGTATGGATTGGTTGGAAAAGAACAAGGAAACCATCGTTGTCTCAAGAGAGAAGTGGCTTTTCGAACAACCAAAGGGTGGAAGTTTGCTTCCACGACATAGAGATAATTGCTTAGTGCCGATGATATCGACCTTGAAGGCGGTGAAGATGATCGAGGAAGGAAGGGCATCAAACTTTCTTGGTAAGTTTGACGGGCATCTTGAAGCATAAGCAGTTGGAAGAGGAGCGATGGCGTGTGAATATCGGATGTGTTTCCGAGGACTTGCCGGCTTGCCACGATAGACAAGTGGAATTCACTATTGATGCGGAACCGGGAGGCGGCACGATATCAAAGGCACCATACATAATGGCACCTAAAGAATTGCAAGAACTGAAAGCGCAGTTGCATGAGTTGTTGGATCTAGGTTTTATCCAACCTAGCATGTCGCCATGGGAAGCGTCAGTTCTGTTCGTCAAGAAGAAGGATGGGTCGATGCGGATGTGCATTGACTACGAGAAATGAATAAGGCGACGATTAAACGAGATACCTCTTCCAAGGATCGACGATCTGTTTGATCAGTTCAAAGGAATGAGTGTCTTCTCTAAGATCGATTTGAGGTTAGGCTACCATCAGCTGAAGATCAGGAAAGAGGACGTTGCGAAGACCGCGTTCAGGACAAGGTATGGGCACTACGAGTTTATCGTGATGCCGTTTGGTTTGACGAATGCGCCCGCAGTCTTCATGGATCTGATGAATCGAGTTTTCCATCAGTATCTGGATAGCTTCATCTTGGTTTTATCGATGATATTCTCGTCTATTTCAAGAATGCGAGTTGCATGGAGAACACCTCCGTACCGTTAAAGCGTTCTGACGAGAGGTTGTATGCCAGTATAGTAAGTGCAAGTTTTGGCTCAAAGAAGTGATGTTCCTTGGACATATCGTGTATGCGGAAGGAATCAAAGTCGACCAGTGAAGGTTGAGCGATAAATAGCTGGAAGGTTCGACTAATGCCAATGAGGTTGAAGCTTTCTAGGCTTGGCGGTATTATAGGCGTTTCATCGAAGGGTTTTGAAGTTGGCGAGGCCGATGGCGTAATGACTCGGGAAAGGAATCAAGTTTTCATGGCGAGCTTGTGAAGCAAGTTTCAAGAGTTGAAGAGAAGCTAACAACGCAAAGTGTTAGCTATCTTGGAAAAGCGATGGTTTTGTGGTCTACACGATGCATCTAAGCTTGGTTTGGGTTGTGTTATTATGCGAGCAGGAAGGTTATATCCTGTCGTCTCGTCGGTTGAAGCTGCACGAGTTGAGCTACCAACTCACGACATGGAGTTAGCGATCGTTCATGCGTTGTAAATCGGAGACACAATCTCTGGTCAAGTGTGAGATCTTCACGGATCACAAGAGCTAAAGTACTTCTTTGAACAAAGGAGTTGAACATGAAGCAAATGAGATGGTGGAGATAGTGAAGGATTATGATGCTCTATCGGCTATCACCCGGGAAAACAATGTAAGTGGTAGATGCCCTTAGTCGTAAGTCGAGGCGAAGTTGAGATATCTTCTTATGCAGAGAAGGAGATTATTCGAGATTTCAAGAAGCTCGACTTGGAAGTGATTCATCCGCGGAATCGATCAAGGTTTCGTCATGACTCGATGGTGAACCGGACTTGAGAGAAGCGATCGTGGTGTGACAAGGAGATGAATTCTGGAAAGGATGCGTTTGAAAGCGAGGCTAGAAGATAGCAAGGGTTTCACGGAAGCAAAGGACAACAGCTATTATTAGAGGAAGGTTATGTGTGCCACTCGATAGGGAATTGAGAGATAAGATCATAAGTGAAGCTCATGAGGCACCATATCTGACTCGTCGGGAAGCACCAAAATGTCTGAGAGACCTAAAAGGAACTTTTGGTGGGAAGGGATGAAAAATGATGTAGCCGCGTTTGTGGAGCGTTGTTTGGCTTGTCAGCAAGTGAAAGTTGTGCATCAACGTCCATCAGGTTTGTTGCAACCGCTACCAATCCCAGAGTGGAAATGAGAGCATATCGGTGTGGATTTTGTGGTGAGTTTTCCAAAGTCAGGGCAAGGAAACACCGCTAGATGGGTTGTCGTCGACAGACTGATGAAGTCAGCTCATTTCTTACCGATTCGGATGATGTATAGGTTAGATAAGCTTGCTCAGCTTTACGTCAGAGAGATCGTACGGTTACATGGTGTGTTGGTATCGATTACGTCAGATCGTGACCTGAGGTTCACGTCAAGGTTTTTGGAGGAGTCTACAAGGAGCCATGGGGACCAAGCTGAATCTTAGTACAACCTTCCATCCTCAAACAGACAGTCAATCGGAAAGGACGATTCGGGTCTTAGAGGATATGTTGCGAGCAGTTGTGGCCGACAGAGGAGTAAATTGGGAAGAGATACTACCATTGGTAGAGTTTACCTATAACGACAGTTATCAGGCCACCATAGGAATGGCTCCCTATGAAGCGTTGTACGGAAGGAAGTGCCGATCACCACTTTATTGGGAAGAAGTGGGCAAGATGCCGATCACCACTTTATTGGGAAGAAGTGGGCAAGAGAAAGATGTTAGGACCAGAGATGGTTAAGCAGACGGTCGAAGTTATCGATCAGATCAAGCGGAGGATCAAGGAAGCTCAGGACAGGCAGAAGTCCTATGCGGACAAGCGTCGTATGAATCTTCAGTTCATGGTCGGAGATCGCATCTTCCTTAAGGTTTCCCCGACGAGAGGAGTCGTTCATTTTGGAAAGCGAGGTAAGTTGCGACCGAGGTTCGTTGGACCTTTTGAAGTTCTCAAAAGGATAGGCCCGTTGCCTATAAGCTAGCGTTGCCGCTTAACATCGAAGATGTGCGACATGTTTCACGTTTCTCGGTTGAGAAAATGCGTGTTCAACCCAAAACACGTGATCAAGCATGATCGGGTAATCTTACTCGAGTTTGAGTTACGAGAAGAGACCGGTGGCTATCTTGGAGCGGGAAGTCGAGAGATGAGGAACAAGCGATTCCTGGTGAAAGTATTGTGGAATCACCACGGTGAAGAAGAAGCTACGTGGGAGTTGGAAGACAAGTTCAGGGTTTCAGTACCTTGATTTGTTTCCACCACATGTTGAAATTTTGGGGATGAAATTTTTCTAAGGAGGGAGGGATGTAATACCCCGTCCTTCCTAAGCTTCAGGTTTGCATGGCATGTTTTTCGAGAAAGGTCGAAGGTTGACTTTTTATTTCGGTGATGCGACCGTCACGAAACCTTAGGCTTTGTGAAGAGTGTCTTATGACGAATTCATAGACACTAAGTATGCAGGTTTTCAACCACCCACGAAGGTTTGGTGTGATACCACGTCCTTCCTAAGCATCAGGTTTGCATGGCACGTTTTTTGAGAAAAGGGTCAAAGCTTGACTTTTTGTTTCGGTGATGCGACCGTCCCGAAACCTCAGGCGTTGTAAAGAGTGTCTTATGACGAATTCATAGACACTAAGTATGCAGGTTTTCGACCACCCACGAAGGTTTGGCACTCCGGGGAAGTTATCGAAAAACCGAACTTTTCAAGGGTCTTTTAAAAGCATATCGTGTTTATAGTCGTTGTGTCCGGTATTTTATTTCGTGTCCATGATTACTAAGTTTGCTAAATTTGGAGTCCGTTTGTAAAAGTTGCATCGCTTTTTGCGTTTTCGAAAAAGGGCGCTTGCTTGTACTGACCTGCACCCACTCTTTCCTATAAATAGAGGACTAGGGCCTTCATTTTCAATGTTCATTTCCTTCGTCTCTCTGTGTTTACGGATGAGTCGAGCATCTCCAGTCTGCTGCAGGCCTGGAGGAGTGGGGATCGGTGGGAGGCTCGGCGGTGGTGCCATTGGCTGCTGCCGCCACCGCTGTCAACCCTCCCAGCAGCCCATTTTTCTTTTGTCCTTTTCTTGTTTTGATTCGGCTTTTAGTAGATAGCATAGCATAGAACTCGGGATTGAAAAGGACGAAGAAAGCGGCGGGAGCCGACTATTCTTGAAACCACCGCCGCCAAGGCCGCCGATCGCCGCCCCTTGGCGCCCGATTTGGTGGTCAGCGGCCCCCCTGGCTATGGGACCTTTAGGTTTTGAGTTCGGGCTATGCATTCTACTAAAGTACCGATTACATTTTTATGTTTTCGTGTTTACGCATGTCGGGAAGTTTTCCGTCGCTTCGAGTTTTCTAAAGGAAGTACATGCCCGGGTTATCCATTTTCACCATAGTTTGTCATTCCATGTTCCTCGTTATGCGTATTGCTTATGTTTCCATTTTCATGCATCGATTTTAGATGGTTTATCCTAGATCTGAGGATAGATATCGATTTTTGAAGCTTCTTCACTGCTAAGATTTGAGTCAACTTGCATGCATGCATATTTTGAAAGTACCCTATTATAGGTCTTGATGCCCTGAATATATTTCCCTTCTGCATCGAGTTGATTTGAAAACCCCGAGAGTGCCAAATGTGGGTTCAGAAAGTCGAAAATCCTCGTTTTGCTTCGTTCTTCGTTTGGATCACGTTGTTGCTTTGCTTTGTGGGATATGACCCCAAAAGTTGTTCCGTGTTTTTACCAGGTACCTACCAGTGCGATCGGTGAAGTCATTGGATCTGTGGATATCTCCCGGTTAACGTTTTCATCTATTCAGGTTGGGTTAGATATGCTTATTTTGAGTTATTTACTCTGATATTTCAAAAATAAAACATGTGCGTAGTAAAATATTTTGGTGAAGTTATTCTTGTTCTACGATCGAGATGTGGTTCTATTGTGATTGTGCGGATCTCTATTGGTAGATTATCCACACCGAGTTAGCCATTTGGATACATTCGAGGCGTAAATTTGTGGATATGTTCGGGCGAGTGAGATGTGATGGGCTGGCGGGATACGTTAGAGCCGTGGTTCTATGATGAGAACAACGATAATAACATATCGGTGTCGAAAAGCGAAAAATCTATTTTGCTTAATTAGAAGTGGATTTACGTTTTAAAACCTTCTAAGGTAAGTACTCTGAACACGACATCATGAATTTTAATTTATGATAAAAACTCCAACTGAGTGCTCTAGTACTCACCACAAACTCTTTTTCAAATATTTTCACAGATGGAGGAGGGCTGGACGGACGAGGGACCGAGGGGTTGAGCTCTTTGGTTCTTCATGCTATGCTTCCGCGATGTTGTGCTATATATATATGTACTACGATGTTGATGTATTCATGTCCCTTATTTTGCTTTCGATTGGGAACAATGCTCGTTATGTTATTATCTTTGTGAGTGCCGATATGAGCATCTATGTGGTTGACCGGTCTAGTCGTGAGGGTGTAATGCTATTTTCTTTCTTGCATTACTTAATATATATCAAGATCACGTTCATTAAAGTTATGGTGTCGATATAATTTTGTTGGTGGATTGTTTGCTTACCCTCCGCCGGGATATGTCCTAGTTATAAAGGAGATCTTGCCCAAATTTTATGGTCGTATCTTCTTAATTTGTATGCTTTATGTATCCTCTCCTTCTTCTTCGCGACTTAACCCCACCCCTAATCACACCACGACATCCGTGCTTTCCCTCGGGAATTAGGGCGTGTGACTTAGTATCGAGGCGGTGTTCTTGTACGACATCTATCTTTGTTATCTGATACCAGCTTGGTATCAGAGTAGTTTTTCTGGCTTTGGGTATGTGTCTATAGTTGTTTGATATCAAGGCAGTCCGTTTGCTTTATATCCTGTATATTCTTGAAATTGGGTGTTTAGAACTTGTTCTTCTAAAGCATTTATCGAATCTGACTACCCTAAGCTCACCGTCAGGCCACCTCCTTTAAAAAGTGGATGAGGTATGTGTTTATTTGTTGATGCTTATGTGGCTACGTGATGCTTGATTTGATCTCGGTTTCATGTGTTTTGGCTTGGTAAGAGTTTACGCGATGTAAACATGATGTGGATGAGATGTTGTTGGGTGATGATGTGGATATGGAAGTGATTGTCGATGGGACGAAAAGGGCCTGTGTGGCTGTGATATAAAAATCATTGATATGGTATGATGTGATGTGATTGAGATGATCACGAATTGATGATATGAATTTATGTGTTTACATAGGAATGTGTTATTGATTGAAATCTTGTTTATTTTGATAAACGAGTGCTTGTAAGTGGATCCTGTAATTGCTTACGTGATTTTGTTATGAATGTCCATATCGATGTTGATATGTGTTGAAAGTGGATATGTATGCGAGACATGATTACCCGGATATTTGAGGCGAAAAGGGAACATGAATATTTGTTGTTGTTTTATGATGAACTAACATGTTGGTTGGAAAAGCACAGGCCACTATCGTTGTCTCGAGCGAAGTTGCTTTTCGAACAGCCAAAGGTGGAAGTTTGCTTCCACGGCATAAGATAGGTATTTGCATGCTAATGATCTCCATTGACCGGCGGTGAGAATGATCGGGAAGGAAGGCTGTCAAACTTTCTTGGTAAGTTTCTGAGGCGCTGCCAAGCCTGAGCAGATTCTGCAAGAGGAGCGGTGGTGTGTGAATATCCGGATGTGTTTCGAGGACTTGCCGGGCTTGCCGCTGATAGACAAGTGGAATTCACTATTGATCACGGAACCGAGCAGCACCGATATCAAAGGCACCATCTGAGATGGCACCTAAAGAATTGCAAGCGGCGCGATTGCAATAGTTGTTGGATCTAGGTTGTATCAACCTAGAGTGTCGCCGTGGGGGCGCCCGATTCGTTCGTCGAGAAAAGGATGGGTCAATGCTGATGTGCATTGACTACGAGTGAATAAGTCGACGATCAAAGCAGATATCCCTTCCAGGATCGACGATCTGTTTGACCCAGCTCAAAGGCGAGTGTCTTCTCTAAGATCGATTTGAGGTCGGGCGAGGCTACCATCAGCTAAAGATCGGGAAGGAGGAGGTTGCGAGACCGCGTTCAGAACAAGGTATGGGCACTACGAGTTCATCGTGATGCCGTTTGGTTTGACCAACGCGCCAGCAGTCTTCATGGATTTGATGAATCGAGTTTTCCATCAGTATCTGGATAGTTCCATCTTGGTTTTTATCGATGATATTCTCATCTATTCCGAGAATGCGAGTTGCATAGAGAACACCTCCGCACTGATTACGGAAGCGTTACGGCGGAGAGATTGTATGCAGTATAGTAAGTGCGAGTTTTGGCTCGGAGAAGTGATGTTCCATGGACATATCGTATGCGGAAGGAATCAAAGTCGACCCGGTGAAAGTTGAAGCCGTAAGTAACTGGAAGGTTCTAACTAATGCCAATGAGGTTGAGCTTTCTAGGCTTGGCGAGGGTATTATAGGCGTTTCATCGAAGGGTTTCGAAGTTAGCGAGGCCGATGATGCAACGGCTCGGAAAGGAATCAAGTTTTCATGGTCGAAGTTTGTGAAGCAAGTTTCGAGTGAAAAAAAGCTAACAAAGCGCTCTAGGTGTTAGTCGTGCGGAAGGAAATGATGGGTTTGTTGTATACACGATGCATCAAGATTGGTTTGGGTTGCGTTCTTATGCGAGCGGAAAGGTTATAGCTTACGCGTCTCGTCGGTTGAAGCCGCGACGAGTTGAGCTACCCAACTCGCGACACAGGTTAGCGGCGATTGTTAAATGCGTTGAAGATTTGGAGGCCTTATCTCTATGGAGTTAAGTGTGAGATCTTCACGGATCACAAGAGCCTTAAGTACTTCTTTGAACAAAATGAGCTGAACATGAGGCAAAGGAGATGGCTAGAGTTGGTGAAAGATTATGATTGCTCTGTCGGCTATCACCCGGGAAAGCGATGTCGTAGCGAGATGCCCTTAGTCGCAAGTCGAGGCGAGTTGCGATATCTTCTTCTGTGAGAGAAAGAGCTTATTCGAGATTTGAGAAGCTCATCACGGAAGTGATTCATCCGCCGAGAATCGGTCAAGGTTTCATCGCGACTTTGATAGTGAGCCGGACACGAGAGAAGCGATCGTGGTATGACGAGGAGGCAGTTCTAAGAAAGATACGTTTGAAAGCGAGGCTAGAAGATAGCAAGGGTTCGCAGGCGAAGACAACGCTATTATTCGAGGAAGGTTATGTGTGCCACTCGATAGGGAATTGGGAGATAAGATCATGAGTGAAGCTCGTGGGCACCATATCTGACTCGTCAGGAAGCACCAAAATGTCTGAGACCTTAAGAGGAACTTTTGGTGGGAAGGAATGAAAAAAGATGTAGCAGCGTTTGTGGAATGTTGTTTGGCTTGTCGACAAGTGAAAATCGTACATCAGCGTCCGTCGGGATTATTGCGACGCTACCAATTCCAGAGAGGAAGTGGGAGCATATCGGTATGGATTTTGTGGTGAGTTTTCCTAGGTCAGCGCGAGGAAACAAAGCTATATGGGTTATCGTCGATAGACTGACGAAGTCAGCACATTTCTTACCGATTCGGATGACGTACGAGTTAGATAAGCTTGCTCAACTTTACGTTAGAGAGATCGTACGGTTACATGGTGTGCCGGTATCGATTACATCAGATCGTGACCCGAGGTTCACGTCAAGATTTTGGAGAAGTCTGCAAGAAGCCATGAGGACCAAGCTGAATCTTAGTATAGCCTTCCATCCTCAGACAGACGATCAATCGAAGAGAACGATTCAGGTCTTGGAGGATATCTTGCGGCGATCGTGGTAAACGGAGGAGGAAATTGGGAAGAGATACTACCTTTGGTGGAGTTTTCCTATAACAGCGATTATCGTGCCACCATAGGAATGGCTCCTATGAAGCGTTATGCGGAATGAAGTGTCGATCGCCACTTTATTGGGACGAAGTGGGCGAGAGGAAGATGTTAGGACCAGAGATGGTTCAGCAGACGGTCGAGGTTATCGATCAGATCAAGCGGAGGATCAAGGAAGCTCAGGACAGGCAGAAGTCCTATGCGGTCAAGCATCGCACGGATCTTCAGTTCATGGTTGGAGATCGCGTCTTTCTTAAGGTTTCCCCGACGAGAGGAGTCGTTCGATTTGGGAAGCGAGGTAAGTTGCGACCGAGGTTCGTTGGACCTTTCAAAGTTCTCGAGAGGATAGGCCCCATTGCTTATAGGTTAGTGTTGTAGCCTAGCATCGAAGATGTGCACGACATGTTCCACGTTTCTAAGTTGAGAAAGTACTTGTACGACCCAAAACACGTGATCAAGCATGATCAGGTGGTTCTTACTCAGGATCTGAGTTACGAGGAGAAACCGGTGGCTATCACGGGCGAAGTCGAGGATTTGAGGAACAAGCGATTCATTTGGTGAAAGTGTTGTGGAATCACCGGTCGAGGAGGAAGCTACGTGGGAGTTGGAAGACAAGTTCAGGGCTCAGTACCCTGAGTTGTTTCCGCCACGTGTTTGAAATTCTAGGGATGAAATTTTTCTAAGGAGGAGGGATGTGATACCCGTTCTTCCTAAGCATCAGTTTTCGAGGCACGTTTTTCGAGAAAAAGTCAAAGATTGACTTTTTGTTTGATGATCGACCATCCGAAACCTCGAGGCGTTGTAAAGAGTGTCTTATGAATAATTCATAGACACTAAGTATGCTGGTTTTCGACCACCAACGAAGGTTTGGCACTCCGGGGAAGTTATCAAAAAACCGGACTTTTCATGGGTCTTTTACAAGCATATCTTGTTTATAGTCGTTGTGTCCGGTATTTTATTTCGTGTCCATGTGTACTAAATTTTCTAAATTTGGAGTCCGTTTTCAAAAGTTGCATCGCTTTTTGCGTTTTCGAAAAAGTTAACTTGTAGCAGTCTTGTGACCCGCTTTCCTATAAATAGAGGCTAGAGCCTTCATTTTCAACGTTCATTTCCTTCGTCTCTGTGTTTATGGATGAGCCGAGCTGCTCAAGGTGCTGCTGGAGCTGGGCGAGTGGGGATCGGCAGGGAGGCTCGGCGGCGCCATTCGCTGCCCGCCACCACCGCCGATCGACCCCTCCCGGCAGCCCGTTTTCTATTTTTGTACTTTTCTTGTTTTGATTCCGCCTTTTAGTAGATAGCATAGCATAGAACTCGGGATTCTAAAGGGACAGGCGAGAAAAGCGGCGGGAGGCCAACCTATTTAGTCGAAACCGCCGCCCCTGCGCCGCCGCCGCCGCCCCTGGCCGCCCGATTTGGTGGTCGGCCACCCATTAGCTATAGGCCCTTTAGGTTTTGAGTTCAGACTATGCATTCTACTAAAGTACCGATTCCGTTTTGTTTTTGTGTTTACGCATGTCGGGATGTTTTCCGTCGCTCGAGTTTTCTATGGAAGTACATGCCCGGGTTATCTATTTTCAACATAGTTTGTCATTCCATGTTCCTCGTTATGCATATTGCTTATATTTCCATTTTCTTACATCGATTTTGGATGGTTTATCCTAGATCTGAAGATAGGCATCGATTTTTGAAGGTTATTCGCTGCTAAGATTTGAGTCAACTTGCATGCATGCATATTTTGAAAGTACCCTATTATAGGTCTTGATGCCCTGAATATATTTCCCTTCTGCATCGAGTTGATTTGAAAACCCGGAGAGTGCCAAATATGGGTTCAGAAAGTCGAAAACCCCCATTTTACTTCGATCTTCGTTTGGATCACGTTGTTGCTTTGCTTTGTGGATATGACCCCAAAAGGTGTTCCGTCTTATTACGGTACCTACCAAAGGCGATCGGTGAAGTCATTGGATGCGTGGATATCTCGGTTAACGTTTTAAATACATTCTCAGTTGGGTTTTATATGCTTATTTTGAGTTATTTACTCGATATTTCAAAATAAAACATGCTACCAGAAATGTTTTGGTGAAGTTATTCTTGTTCTACGATCCGAGATGTGGTTCTATTGTGATTGTGCGAATCTCTATTCGGTGGGTTGATCACCATCTTGAGTATTGATCATAAGGGATAGACCTCTAAGTCCACACGGAAATGGTAATGAGGTGGTTACGGTTCTGACGGGGATTTGACCCCTGAAGTCCACACCGAGTTAGCCGGCTGGATACGTTCTGGGCGTGGTCTGACTAGATATGTTCCGGGCTGAGAAATTGTGGGTTGGCTGGATATGTTCCGGGCCGAGTGAGATATGATGGGCTGGCGGGTTACATTCTGAGCCATGGTTCTATGATGAGAACAACAGTAATAAAAGATCAGGTATCGAAAAACGAAAAATCTATTTTGCTTACTTAGAAGTGGATTTACGTTTTCAAACCTTCTAAGGTAAGTACTCTGAACACGGCATCATGAATTTTGATTTATGATAAAAAACCCCAACCGAGGGCTGGACGGGCGACGCTTTTTCAAATATTTTCACAGATGGAGGAGAATTTGGACGGCGACGCCGAGAGGTTGAGCTGCGGTTCTTCATGCTATGCTTCCGATGTTGTGCTATATATATATGTACTACGATATTGATGTATTCTTGTCCCTTATTTTGCTTTTTGATTGGGAACAAGGCTCGTTATGTTATTATGCTGTGAGTCTCGATATGAGCATGCTATGTGGTTGACCGGTCTAGTCAGCAGGGTGTAATGCTATTTTACTTTCTTGCATTACTTATTATAAATCAAGATCACGTTCATTGAAGTTATGGTGTCGATATAATTCTGTTGGTGGATTGTTTGCTTACCCCTCCCCTTCAGGATATGTCCTAGTTATAGAGTAGATGCTGCCCAAATTTTATGGTCGTATCTTCTTATTATGTATGCTTTATGTATCCTCCCCCTTTTTCCCCGCTTCTTAACCCCCACCCCTAATCACACCCCGGAATCCGTGCATTCCCTCTGGAATTGAGGCATGACAATTGGCACTCCGGGAAAGTTATCGAAAAAATAGACTTTTCATGGCTCTTTTATAAGCATATCTTGTTTATAGTCGTTATGTCGGGTATTTTATTTCGAGTCCATGTGTACCAAGTTTGCTGGTTTTGGAGTCCGTTTGCAAAAGATGCATCGCTTTTTGCGTTTTTTGAAAAAGGGCCGCTTGCGCAATCACCTGCACAGCCCCCTGCTTTTTCCTTTAACGTTAATTTTCTTCGTCTCTCTGTGTTTATGGACGAGCCAAGCAGCTTCAGGTACGTTGCGAAAGCGTTGGAGGAGTGGGGATGGAGCCGAGGAGGCTCGGCGACAGCGCCATTGCGCTTCTGCCGGCCACCACTGTTTGGTATGAATTTGTGCTTATTCTTGGTATTGTTTTACATGTCATTTTCTGTTGTTTATCCTATTTATGCTGTTGGTTTGATTAATATTTATCGATTCAAACTTATTTGGTTTGTTTTGATATTTTGCAGAAAATCGGCATTAAATAGGAAGAAATGAATCTGCCAAGGATCAAGTATATTGAAGACCATCTCGATAGGAGTCCATAGGCGCAAACCGTGCGCAAATCTGTCACGACCACACTCAGGATAACCCGGAGTGAGCGGACTAGTACTAGGAATAGTATTTATGGATGCGGAAGACTATTACAACAAGGCTTATCACATGAGAAATATAATACTTAGGATCAAACATACATTTATAACATCTCGGACCAAAAGGTTTAGGCCAACAGATCCCAAAGGATATTACGATCTGAAGGACTTCATAGTTCATATTATCTTATCATCAGACATAATAATAAAATAGTTCAGAGTTGCAGCGGAAAGTTTGTGAATACATATATGACGATATGTATTCAAGGTTAACAATTCCTAACAAAATATCAAGGACACTGGACTTCCTCAACACTCCTCCATCCTCAACATCCGAGCTCAACCTGCACATTTAAAAACAAACATGCAGGGCGAAGTACAAAATTTGCACCCAGTGGACTCTTGCCGAAAACATTTTATTTTCTTGAATTACACTGCCAATATTATGGTAAGACACAAGGGTTTTAGTTGAAAATGCCTTGCGCTTACTAAAATATTTTCATCAGTTTATAAAATTGCTTGGCCAAGCATTTTCTGGGTGTGTATGATCCATATCCCTTATTATCATTCCATCATATTATCATAGTCGAAAGTCGTGAGGAGGCCTCCTCTACGACCCGTGACCGCCGTGAATTTTTCTTCTGAAGACAGGTCACCATCGGTGTACACGTTAATCCTAGCAGTATAAGCCTTCCCAATAGGATCCGATATCGATTTTCATTCATAAGTTGGGAATAACCCAACAACATCACATCATTCATGTCATTCTCATGGATAAGATACAATACATAAAACGTAAACATTTTAGCAGGTAATCATTTAAACAATTTTATCAATAGTTGAAAAGTACTGTAAACAAAGACAGTTGAAAAGAGCAGCAAAGTTGTTCTGTTTTAGTAATAAAACCCACCTGAAAACTATTGTTCGTCCTTAACGTTCGTTGACTCGTCAACGTCCAGCTGGTGCGTCAGCGTCCATACCTTTATATAAAAAGGATGTTTTAGTACGTCGTTTACGTAATTCGAGACTTACAAAGTCTATAATAAGATTCGATATTTTATATCGATATAAATTGAATTCATAACTAATTCAATACGTTTCTCAAACGCAGAACATCTTAACATTTCGTTCTTCAATAGAGGCGAGATACGTTTAAAATTACCATTTTACCCCTCTTGGTAATTGGTTCAACGTTTTCTCACGTTTTTGATCTAACGACTTCAAACATGAAATCTTTTCATATCAATGTGATTTGATTAGCAACCGATACGGTTTCACGCAGATTCACAGATTTATCGAACGATTTAGTTCGTTGATTTCAAAAGTCGACAATTTTGACTTTTCTTAGTAATTTAATTACTAAGTCATACTTTAATATTAAATTCTCATGAAAATCAATTTCAATTGATTTCTTTTATAAACTGTTTTAATATGTTTAAAATAATTTTTAAACATATAATCCATTATAATTAATGAATTTAAGGATTTAAAATCCTTATTAAATTTTAAAAATAGCTCACGGCTATTTTATATTTTATATACTAAATTTTTTCCTAAAATTGCTTATAATTTCCAAATATGTCTAAAATAATATTAGACATATAATTTATTAATAAACTTGATTAAAAAGGATTTAAAAATCCTTAAAAATCCTTAAATATTCTCGGTAATTATAAGAAATTACCAAATAATACTCAATTTTTTTTTCTAATTTTATATAGTGTATTATTATACACTATGGTCATTAATATGTTATAATATCATTCAAACAACCTTCGAACGTCACCTTATTGATTTCATAAGGTCACGGCATTTTGAAATAAAATGCCCAACAATTTTCTAAAATTTAAATAAATTACTACAAGGTCTATACATTAGTCTATAACATATTTATAATACATAACCCATGATATAGTAATTTTATACCATATGAAATAGGTGTATATGTCTCGGTTATTTCACAAAGGCACATCAAACATTTATATAAAATTCCCAACAATTATAACATGCTTATAAACTATATTGTAGTAACACTACATCATAATAAATATCAACACCAATTTATTCATCACCATAGTGAGCTTAGCTCTCGGTTTATTTGAATAAAATAGGTAATTGATTTTCAAAATTTCCAATAACAACATAAAATGCATAAAACATATTCTAAGCTAATAATTTAGCATTGCATGTACTAAATAAAAATCACACATTAACTTATATATATATAAGCTCTCGGTTTTCCTTAATATTCCATATAGGAATGTTTCAAAATTTCTAATTAAAACATATAGTGTATAATTCACATCCTAGAACAATAATATACTATTGCATGTCATAACATAAAATCATACATCAATGTATACCAATACATATCTCACGGTTCTTTTTGAGAAAAAAAATGGATAGGATTTTTCTAAAATTCCAAACAAGTGGTTATGGACTCACATAACATCATAGATCACTTCTATGTAATTGCATGCCTTAAATAAAAATTAATCACCATATACCACATATATAGGTCTCGGTCCATTTTAAAAGAAATAGATAGAAATTTCTAAAAATTCTAATTAAATCACTATAGATTTTCATAATATCATAGAGTAATTATATGTCATCGCATGTCTCATATAAAAATCATTTATCATATAACTATATATATATGTATTTGGTCATATATAAAAATATAGCAAGAGTTTTTCTAAAATTTCCAACAAATTGTTATGCACTCTTAATTCATCACAAATCAATAATATTACATTTCATGTACAAAATAAAAGTCATACATCTACATATAATTTTTATATGTCTCGGTTTTAATAAGAACATTGGCATAGATTTTTCTAAAATTTTCAAATACATACTATAGATACATATAACATCATAGATCATAGATTCAAGTCCAAATAATTTCTCAGGCTCTCGGCCATTTCAAACATTTCTCATACATGTTCACATAAATTTTTAAAATATTAACCAAGCTTTAAAATAGCATGCTATACATCCTTAGAACATAGAATACTCATAGATTCATGGGTTTTTGAGGTTAGATCATACATGCAAGTCATTTTAAAACAAGAACACATACCTAAACCTTTTCTTATCATCTATGCACATGAAATAGCCAAGTATCACCAACAAAGTTCATCAAGAACACATGCAAGAACTAAGCTATTTTTCGAAAACTTTACAAGGATTCAAGAACAACCAAGCCTTTGTTTCGATTCCTAACTTGGATATATGGATTAATGGAATAATGTCCAAGGTTTTACACTTGATAAGGAAGAAGAGAAGAAGATTTAAGCTTGGCTATGGGAGAGGGAAGCTCTCGGCTGTGCAGAAAATGGGGGAGAGGAAGAGAGTGTTTTTGAGAGAGAAAATGTGGAGAGTTGGGAGAGAGAATAGGGGATTGAGTGTATTAGTTTTGGGAGGCTTGAGTGTTGTGAAAAATCAGAATAATCCCCCCCCTATTCCCATGTGTCTCGGCCCTCTCTCTCTCTCTCACAAGGGAGACCCTTCAAGTCATAATACTATTTTATTCCCATAGTGGAGGTTAATCATTGTTTTCTTACACATAAATCGTCTTGAAACTAGCTAAATATATCATTAGTGGGAGATTTAATGCTATAAAATCTGAAGTATATAAGATACATACACACAAGAGTGGAGAAATAAAATAATTCAACTTTGTATAGATAGAAAATGGCTCTCGCCATTTGGCCAAACTATAGGTTAAAATTTTTATTTCATGTCATTAATAGGTGTATACACCATGGTATATGATTTAGATGATAATTAATATCATAGGATATTTAAAAGATGTTATTGCATAATGAAACCCTAGTTTTCGAGAACTTAGGGTTTCGAAAATTAAGTTGTGATGTTTATTAATTCTAATGTTCAAGCATTAATTAAATGCTTAATAATACTGTAATATCATTTAATAATCATAGGAAATAATTTCCTATAATTTCTTGATCATTAAAACCATCGTTCGTTTCATCTCTAAACGCTGACGCTTGAAAACGCCTCAAACGTTACGATCGACTCATCTTCGAAATGGTCGTAATAATTTCGTAATCAGTTTACTAATATAATTCATTAATAAAGGAATAAAATTCTAAGCTTGATTGCTTAGAAAATTTATGAAATTTCGACTGTCAATTCGCAGCCGACGTTAAAAAAAAACTGCCAAGAAAACGTTATAGCTTTTGATTCTTAAATTCACGATTTTCGGTGAATTTATAACAGAATTCATTCCTTTGTAAGATAGATCAATTCATATTCGATCTCGGCTGATTTGATTTCACGGTGAAATTCTATTTTACGGGTTTTTAAAAAAAACGCGATTAGGCTTTTAAAATTACGGGTTATTACATCCTACCCCCCTTAAAAGAAATTTCGTCCCGATATTTGTATACCTTAGAAGAATAATCTGGGGTATCGTTCTTTCATTGCATCTTCTAGTTCCCACGTAGCTTCTTCTTGTCCGTGGTGTTTCCACAGCACTTTGACCAGCGAAATTGATTTGTTTCTCAATTGTTGAACTTTATGGTCTATTATCGCTGTAGGCTCCTCTTCATAGCTCATGTCTGAGTTGAGAACTACGTCGCTTTGACGGATCACGTGTTTTGGATCGTGTACATATTTTCTTAATTGAGATACGTGAAAAACATTATGCACATTTCCCAAGTTTGGCGGAAGAGTCAACTTATAGGCTACTGGGCCTATTCTTTCTAGGATCTCATATGGTCCTATGAAACGGGGTCTTAGTTTTCCTTTCACACCAAATCTTATGATCCCCTTCGATGGAGAGACTTTGAGAAATACTTTGTCTCCACTTTCAAATTGCAACTCAGATCTACGTGTATCGGCATAAGACTTTTGTCTATCTTGAGCTTCTCTTATTCTTTCGCCTAGTCTCGTCGAACGATTTCAATCATTTGCTCATCGCTTCTCGCCCTACTACTTTCCTTTCACCCACTTCATCCCAAAGAAGTGGTGATCTACTTCTTGCCATACAAGGCTGCGTGATGGGGCCATATCAATCGTCGCTGATAACTATTATTGTAAGCAAACTCAATAAGAGGTAAAATGTCTTCCCATTTTGCACCTCGATCTAATACTACGGTTCTCAAAGATATCTTCCGAGTTTGGATTGTCCTTTCGATCGCCCATCGTTTGTGGGTGAAATGTCAGATCAAGTTCAACTTTGGGCCCAATTTCTCAGAGGCTTACCCAAAATCTTGATGTGAATTTGGAGTCTCTATCCGATGTAATAGATTTTGGTACTCCATCTAGTCGTATAACTTCTTTTACATATATCCGGCTAGCTTGTCGATCCATAAGTATTCGATTTGGCGAAAATGAGCGATTTGGTGAGTCTATCCACTACTACCCATATGGCAGTGTTCCCTTTTCTGGACTTGGGTAAATCAGTAAATCCATCGTTATTTCACCCCACTTCCACTCGGGTATACCCAACGGTTGTAACTTCCTGTAGGGACGCTGGTGTAAAGCTTTTACTTGTTGGCAAGCAAGACAAAGATTCTACTTAAAGAAGCTATGTCCCGTTTCATGCCCAGAAACACCAAATTTCGGGCTTAAAATTTTGAAAATAAAGAATGAATAAAGACGATAGAAACAGTATGAAAGTGAAGCGTCGGAATTGTCGATTTTGAATAAATCAAAATTTCTCTTGAAATTTTGAACGAAATAAATTTTAAATATGTTTTTAAGTATATTTAGGATATTATTTGCACTAAGGAAGAAAAAGAAATATTTTTCCTTATTTAATAGTGATTTTCAAAATTTAATGTATAAGGAATTAATTTGTGATTTATTATGTGATCACTTGATTTTATGTGATGAGTTGTCATGTTTATCTTATATTATATGATAAGATAATTATCTTTAACACCAAGCATGAGGTGTAAGTGATAAGGTTGAAAATGACATTAGAGATAAGATAAGCTTGTTAAGATATTTTATTAAAAGATAAGATAAGATCATGATGGACTTAGAGATAATGTTTATCTCTTAGAAATGTGTAGAAATATGATAAATATCATAGGAGATAATATTTTAAATATTAGCTTGCATAAATTTCGAAATTAGTGTATTATTTTATGTGTAATTTTCGAAAATCACAATAGTATGTGATAAATGTATTAAATAATTTATTTAAATTATATACTTGATAAATATCATGATTCTAGATCAATCTTATCTCCTAGAATTCATAAAATTTCGAAATTTATAAAAGGGATAAGAATGGGATTTTATAAAATTTAAGCTCTAGAAACCCTAATTTTCGAATAAAATGGGAAAATTGCTTAGAAAATTCCAATAAATTATTTTATGATATAATATCATTATATTTATGTAATTACTCATGAAAATAATATTGGTTATGAAAAAATAATAGTTTGATAATTTATTCATAATTTGAATTATTGCCGATAACTTTATTTTAGAACATAAAATGATCTTAATTAATTTTCCTATGATTTATTTTATCATCTAAGATTATTATTATGTCATATAGTTATTAATTGGTGAAAAATAAAATATTAGGCTTAATAATATTAAAGGGGCCGAAAATATTGAATTATATGTGTGAAAAGGATATAAATATCATGCTTTAATTAATGCTATGTCATTATTATTTGGATAAGATATTATTATAGGATAAGGTAGATTATGTATCCAATTTGAACAAGTAACTAGGACCTTTGTCATGTAGTAGGCGAAAAGTTTGAAAAATAGTATGAACAAATGTGAACATAAGGTATAAAATTCAAACTTTGTGATAAGGATAAGATATGATAATGTCGGACCCCACTCGGGTCGGTCGAGTGAAATGACTATTGTTAGAATATAGAACTTAAGATTAAACATACTCTTACACAAATTAGTCCAAAAGGGCTTAGCTAATGATCCAAAAGATATAATGATCCGAAGACTTCAGTAGTTCACATTGTTATAATATCCAACATGAAATTAAAAGCAGTTCGTAGTTTGCGGTGGAAAGTGTGTGAATACATATACGACGATATGTATTCAAGGTTATCCATTCTAACGAACAACAAAGACATATAGCTTTCTCAACACCTCCATCATCAAGAATCGAGCTCAACTCGCACATTTAAAACAAACATGCGGCTAAGTACAAAATTTGTACCCGGTGGACTTATGCCGAAAACATTTTATTTTCATTTAGTTACTCGCCAATATATTGGTAAGACACGTGGTTTTATTTGAAAATGCCTCAGGCTTACTAAGATATTTTCACGAGTTTATAAAAGTTGCTCGCCAAGCGCTTGGTGTACGTGATCCATATCCCTTATTATCATGTCATCACATTATCATAGTCGAAAGTCGTGAAGGAGGCCTCTTCTACGACCCCGCGACCGCCGTGAATTGTCCTTACAAAGACACAAATCACCATCGGTGTACACGTTAATCCTAGCTGTATAAGCCTTCCCAAGATAGGATCCGATATCGATTTTCATTCATAAGTTGGGAATAACCCATCAACACCACATCATTCATGGATAGGATACAACATACAAAACGTAAACATTTTGGCGGTGTAATCATTTAAAAATTTTAGCATTTGTTGAAAAGTGCACCGTAAACAAAGACAGGTTGAAAAGAGCGAAGAAAGTTGTTCCATTTTGGTAATAAAGCCCACCGAAATTATTGTTCGCCTTTATCGTTTTCCTTACTCGTCAATGTCCATTTGGTGCGTTAGCGTCACACCTTTATATAAAAGGATGCTTTAGACGTCGTTCACGTAGTTCGAGACTTACAAAGTCTATAATCAAATTCGATATTTCATATCGACGGAATCAATTCTCAATGAATTCAATTCGCTTCTCAAACGCCAGATTAAATTAACATTTCTCGCTCTTCGATAGAGACGAGATGTGTGTTATAAAGGACCAATTTACCCTTTTGGTAAATGGTCCAACGCTTTTCACGCCTTTCGATTTCATGACTTTAAACAGAAATCTTTGCATATTAACATGATATCATTAGTAAATGATACGCCTTACGATATTTGCGTATATATCGAACGCCTTTCAGACGTTGATTTCAAAAGTCAACAATTTTGACTTTTTCTTAGTAATTTAATTACTAAGTCTTATTTTAATATTAAATCCTTTCAAAATCAATTTCTAATTGATTTCTTTTTATAAACTGTTTTAATACGCTTAAAAATAATTTTAAACATATAATTCATTATAAATAATGAATTTAAGGATTTAAAATCCTTATATGAAATTAAAAATAGCTCACGCTATTTTGATTTTTTCCAACTAATTATTTTCAAATTTGTCCAAAATTTCCAAATGTGTCTAAAATATTATTAGACATATAATTTATTAATAAACTTGATTAAAAGGATTTAAAATCCTTAAAAATTCTTAAGTACTTTCGTAATTGTAATAAATTACCAAATGATACTTAAAAATTTTTCTAATAATATATAGTGTATTTTATACACTATGGTCATTAATACGACATAATGTCAATCAACCATTGTTCAATCATCACCTTAGTATATATATAGGTCTCGCATTTATAAATAAATGCTTAAAATTTTGCTAAAATTCTAATAAATTAATATAAGGTCCAAACATTAGTCCATTACATATGTATGTCATATAAGTCATGATATAACATTTATATACCCTATAAATGGCATATAAGCTTCAATTTGTTTCACTAAGTATGTTTAATAATTTTATAAAATTTCTAAACAATTAGGACATGCTTATACATTATAGTGTAACAATGTAACACCATAATATATATCAAGAACAAATTTTATTCATCACCAAAATTAGCTCAAGGCTTTCGGTTTATTGGAACCAAATTTGTAATTGATTTATAAAAATTCTAACAAAAACATAGGATGCATAAAACACATTTTAGAACAACAATATACCATTGCATGTTACAAAATAAAGTCACACATCAATATATACATATATATAAGCTTGCTTTTGAAAAAAATAGCATAGGTTATTTTAAAATGCCAAATAAATTTCTATGTACTCAATACATCATAGATCAATAATTCCACATTGCATGTACAAATCAAAATCCTAAATCCACTTATATATTTATATATGCTTGGTCTTTAATAAATAAAATAGGAAGAATGTTTTAAAATTCTCAATTAAATCATATGCACTCTCAATACATCATGAATCAATAATATCATATTGCATGTATCAAATAAAATCATACATTCACCCATTTTTTCCTTATGCTCTCGGTTTCACTAGGAACATCGCATAGATTTTTTTTTTTTTAAAATTTTCAATTAAACATTATGGACACATATAACATTATAAAGTACAATTTCATGCTCCAATATTACCTCAAAGCTCTCGGCCCCTTTCAAACAGTTTTTATACATTTTTGAATAAATTTTAAAATATGATCCAAGCTTCACAACATAATGCTATATAATCCTAGAACATCACATACTCATTGCTTCGAAAATTCTTTGAACGAAATCTTACATGCAATACTTTTGGAAACAAGAACACATATCTACATACTTCTCATCACCAAATACACATGCATTAGCCAAGTATCACCAACAAAGTTCATCAAGAACACATGCAAGAATTTTTCTTCTTTTCGAAAATTCTAAGAAAAATCGAAAACCAAGGATGCTTTGTTTCAAATCCCACCTTGGATGTATGGATTAGTGAAACAACCCAAGGTATCTAAGTGTTGTATAGAAGATAGGAAGTAATTTTTCAAGCTTGGCTATGGAGTGGAGCTCTCGGTGTGAGAAAGAAAATGGAGGTAAGAGAGTTTGAGAGAAAGTGAGAGTGAAATTGGAAGTGTTGGGGTGTGTAAGAGTTTGAGTGTTGTAAAATCTGAATAAATCCCTCCCCATACACATGTCTCGCCTCTCTCTCTCTCACAAGGAGACCTTCAAGTCTCACAAATAATATTTTATGCACTAATGGGTTCCCAATCATTAGTGTCTTACACACTCTCTTGGAAATAGCTAGAATACATCATTAGAGGGAGATTTGTTGTTATAAAATCTGAATTTATACATACATGCATGCAATAGTGAGTTAAAAGAAACAATTAGCATTTATATATATACATATATAGTTCTCGACTTTTTGGAAGAACTATAGGATAAAATTCATATTTCATGCTAATCTTAGATATATAGATCATAATATATAATTTAGATGATATTTAATATCATAGGTTAATTAAATAGTATAAAGGAAGAAGATAATTCAATTTATGTACAATATAAATGGCTATCGGCCATTTGATTTAATCATGGGTTAAAATTTTTATTTCATGTCATTGGTAGGCATATACACTTTGGTATATAATTTATATGATAATTATATCATAGGATAATTAAAAGAGTACCTAATTTCGAAAGAAACCCTAATTTCGAATAATTAGGGTTTTCGAAATCAGTTTTGATATAAATTTTAATTCCAATGTTCAAGCATTAATAAAATGCTTATTAGTACTTTAATATCATAAAAATGCCATAAGAAATAATTTCCTAAAGTTTCTTGATCATTAAAACCATCGTTCATCTTATCTCTAAACGTTGACGTTTGAAAACGTCGCAAAACGTTACGTATCGACTCATCTTTAAACTGGTCGTAAATACTCGAAATCTCATTATAAAAATATTCCATTCATAATGAGATATAATTCCAAGCTTGATTGCTTAAGAAAAATCGTGACATCTCAACAGTCGATATGCATTCGACGTTAAAAATGTACTGCCGATAGAAGTTAGAACTTTCAATTTCTTATCACTCACTAAATTGAGTGACTGAGTAATAGGAAATTGTTCCTTGTAAACAATTGAAATCATACTTGATTTCATATGTGATTTGATTTCACGGCAAAATTTTATTTTACGGGTTTTAAAGACCGTAATTAGGCTTTTAAAAACTGCGGGTTATTACATCCTACCCCCCTTAAAAGAAATTTCGTCCCGAAATTTGTATACCTTAAAAGAATAACTGGGTATCGCTCCTTCATTGTATCTTCTAGCTCCCACGTGGCTTCTTCTTGTCCGTGGTGATTCCTGATTTGACCGGTGAAATTGATTTGTTCCTTAGTTGTTGAACTTTATGGTCTAGTATTGCGACAGCTCTTCTTCATAACTCATGTCGGATTGAGAACTACTCCGCCTCGACGGATCACGTGTTTTGGATCGTACACATATTTCCTTAGTTGAGATACGTGAAAACATTATGCACATTTCCCAAGTTGGGGGAGAGCCAACTTATAAGCTCATCGAGCCTATTCTTTCTAGGATCTCATATGGTCCTATGTGGCGGGGTCTTAGTTTTCCTTTCACACCAAATCTCGTGATCCCTTCGATGGAGAGACTTTGAGAAATACTTTGTCTCCAACTTTGAAAAGCAGCTCCGATCTACGCCAGACGTCAGAAGATTTCTGTCTGTCTTGAGCTTCCTCGATTCTTTGCGAACTGCTTCGGACGATTTCAATCATTTCGCTTATCACTTCGCCCTCATTTTCCTTTCACCTACTTCATCCCAATAAAGTGGTGATCTACATTTCGCCATACAAAGCTTCATATGGGGCCATATCAATCGTCGCTGATAACTATTATTATAAGCAAACTCGATAAGAGGTAAAATGTCTTCCCATTTAGCACCTCGATCTAGTACTACTGTTCTCAAGATATCTTCCGTAGTTTGATTGTCCTTTCGACCGCCCATCGTTTGTGGGTGAAATGTCAGATCGAAGTTTAACCTTGTTCCGACTCTTTTTGTGCTCATCCAAAATTTCGATGTGAACTTGGGTCTCTATCGATGTAATGGATTTTGGTACTCCATGTAGTCGCACTACTTCCTTTACATATATTTGGGCTAGTCTATCAGCCCCATATGTATTTTGAATTGGTAAGAAGTGAGCGCACTTGGTGAGTCTATCCACTATTACCCATATGGTAGTGTTTCCTTTTCGAGACTTGGGTAAATCCGTGACGAAATCCATCGTTATTTCGTCCCACTTCCATTCAGGTATACCCAACGGTTGTAACTTCCCGTAGGGACGTTGGTGTAAAGCTTTTACTTGTTGGCAAACAAGGCAACGTTCTCTAAAGAAGCTATGTCTCGCTTCATGCCTTCCCACCGAATTTCTCTTTAGGTCTTGGTACATCTTTGTCATCGCACGGGTGGGCGGTATAAGGTGTATCATGAGCTTCACTCATTATGTTGTTCCGAATCTCAACATCATCAGGAACACATATTCTTCCTTTGAACATTAAAGCATTATCTGATGCTTCCTGGAAATTTTCCAATTCGCCAGTTCTCACTCTTTCTCTTATCTTTCCAACTTTTCCTCAATCCTTTGTTTCTCAATGATCCTTTTCTTAGATCGTGTCATGGTGAGTGTAGCGATACAATTCTTGATCGATCTCTGGTCGTTTAATCGGCTCAATTTTAAATTGTCAATTCCTCGATAAGTTTATCTTCTCGTGTCAAGAGATATCCCAATTGAGTTTGATTCTTACGACTCAAGCGCCACTACTACATTCGCTTTACGGGTGATAGTTAATACCACAATCATAGTCTTTTACTAGTTCGAGCCATCTTCTTTGCCTCATGTTTAGATCTCTTTGCTCGAAAAGTATTTCAAACTCTTATGATCAGATAAATCTCGTGATCTCACTCCGTAGAGATGGTGTCTCCATATTTTCAGTGCATGAACCACTCGCCGCTAACTCTAAATCGTGTGTTGGGTAGTTTAGCTCATGTGGTCTAAGTTGTCGTGATGCGTATGCTATTACTTTTCCTTCTTGCATCAAACACATCCTAATCCATTCTTCGAGGCGTCAGTATAAACCACATATTCCTTATCTGATTCTGGGACTGCTAACACCGGTGCACTTGTTAACCTTTCTTTGAGTTCTTGAAAACTTGCCTCACATTCCTCAGCCCAAGTGTACTTAACTCCCTTTCCAAGTAATTGGGTCATTGGTCTTGCTATTTTGGAGAATCCCTCAATGAATCTCCTATAATAACCAGCTAACCCTAGAAAACTCCGGATCTCATTCTGAGTTCGCGGTGATTTCCATTCTTGCACTGCTTCCACTTTAGCTGGATCCACCTTGATTCCATCAGCAGACACAATGTGTCCTAGGAACATTACTTCCTTTAACCAAAACTCACATTTGCTGAATTTGGCAAACAACTTCTCATTCCTCAAAGTTTGTAACACCATTCTTAGATGTTCCTTATGGTCTTCCTCATTTTTCGAATAGATGAGGATGTCATCTATGAAAACCAATACACAATTGTCTAAGTACGGATGAAACACTCGGTTCATGAGGTCCATAAACACCGATGGTGCATTAGTTAATCCAAATGGCATAACTACAAATTCATAATGACCATATCTTGTTCGAAAGCGGTTTTAGCTATGTCTTCGTGTCGCACTTGAGTTGATGGTATCCCGACTTAAGATCAATTTTGAAAATATGCCCGCTCCTCTCGTTGATCAAACAAATCGTCGATTCTTGGTAAAGGATATTTGTTCTTAAGCGCCATCTTGTTCAGCCCCGATAGTCTATACACATTCTCAAGGATCCATCCTTTTCTCGACGAACAAAACAAAGCGCCCCTAAGGCGTAAACACTAGGTCTAATGAAACCTAGGTCCAACAATTTTGGATTTGGATTTTCGTTCTTCCAATTCCTTTGGGGCCATTCGTAGGGTGCCTTTGATCTGGAGCCGATCCGGTTCCAAATCAATGGTAAATTCCAACCGCTCATCGTGAGGTAATCCCGTAGATCCTTGAAATACATCGAAAATTCCTTAACAATTTCAATATCTTCTATCTTCGGGCCCGCTTTTCTTCTCCGTTCGTAAACGAGAAAAGCATGGTATCCTTTCCTATTCATCATGTTTCTTGCCTTCAATGCGACACAATTGGGACTCTCTTCCCATGCCGATTCCATGGAAATGCGTTGCTTTCGCCGTGAAAATGAAATGATATTTTCCTTTCCTTGCAAAGAATCGTGGAGTGGTTTGCTGCTAACCAGTCCATTCCTAGGATTATATCCACGTCACCCATGGACATTATGTTTAAGTTATTTGCTAGAACCCTTAGTGATCCTAAGTTCAACTCTAGGTTCGAGCAGAAATGTGTAACAGTCATAATTCCTCCTATAGGTGATGAGATTCTCATATCCTGATTTGCCTTTATAGCACTAAGTCCCAACAGATCTACGCATGATTTTGCTATAAAAGAGTGCGAAGCACCCGTGTCGAACAATACTATAAATGCATGTTGAGAAGGATTCCCATATACCGCCGTGTTTCCCGGTCCCTGCTCGCTTTGTTGCCGATGCAAAGCATACGCCTAGCTTGAGGTAGCCGTGGTCGACGTGGTGCTTGCCTTTCTTTGGGCATTCGTTGTTGTCCGGGCCGCTGTCACCGACGCTGCCGCTGTGGTTCTTGTCTCCGTTGTTGAGGTGGTTGCCACTTCTTGTTGTGGTATTTGTTGTTGTACGCCGCACTGTTGTGGAGGTTGTTGCCATTGTTGCGGTATGTAGTAGTTTGTTGAGGTTGGGGCTGAAATTGATAGCCCTCGGTTGGACATTACGGGTTGGTTCGGCCTTACAATTGTTTCCGAACGTATCTCCGGACGAAATTTGCGTAATGTCCTTTCATACCACACCTAAAACAGCTTCATCGCCCGCCATGCACATCCCCTGTGCATCTTTCGGCATTTTGGGCACGGAAGAGCCCTTCACGCTCTTGTAGTCCCTTTGTGGAGGAATAAAAGTCGGCTTCCTCCATCCTCGCCTTGGTTTGCCGAGTTCCCCGCCATCGCTGTTTGTTACCTTTGTTTTCAAAGCTCCTCTCGCTACTATTTCCAAAACGGTATCCCATTTTCTTTCCTCTATCCATAGTATTCGCATTTGTACCGATGCCGACTTATCATCGGCATTGCCGCCTCAATGTCCAAAGCCCGTAAGAGCCTCAAGATAAGTCATGTCTCCAAGACCGCGAGAGACATTCTTATTTCGGCCTTAACCCGCATCTAAATTTCTCGGCCATCTTTAAACCGTGTCCACTGATCCAAAGGCATATCTAGACATTTCGCAAAAGTACGATCATAATCGGTTATCGACATCTTTTCTTGCTTTAACAAGAAGAATTCATGTTCCTTCTTTTCTTGTAACTCTTGGTACATACTTATCATACACTTCCTTTTAAAATCTTCCCATGTCAACTCTTCCATCCGCTGCTGTGAAAGTTTTCTTTCCGCCTCCCACCGTAAATCGCAGGCCCATTTAACCGGAAGGCTACACACGATAGTCTTTCTTGTGTTGTGCACCTTAGAAAAGTGAAAATTCTCGATGGTTCTCATCCACTGCTCAAGATCCTCCGGACTGCCTTTCCCATTGAAAGTTGGAGGGTTTTGTCTTAAAACAATTCCTCTATCCCGCGGTCGTTGAGGTGGAGGTGGTTGAGGTATGCCTTGTTCCTCCTGCTCCGAGTTCTACTCGTCTCCTAGGGTCTCGCCTCTTACTTCTCGCTCGGGGTCTTCTTGTCTAGGAGGCATTCATTGTGTAAAATATATCATTAGCATCATGTATCATTTTATAACTGAATATGTGCAAATTCATTTCTTTGCCTTTTTAGAATCGATAACTTAAATAAAACATTTCATTCTTATCATACATGAATTTGTTGCAAAAGCCTTCTTGAATCACACATACATACAATTGCAAAAGCACTATAGATAACATACTTTGCAAACACAAGTCCTTATATCCAAGATTACTTACATACTTGCTTCCAAAATGTTTCAAAAGGAGAAGACCATACACATATCGGCCTTAAGGCTTTACAAAAATTCAAGTCCAACACACAACGGCTTTATAGCCTTACAAAAATTCCGTTTTCCCCACTGTTCAAATTTTTCAAAAGCATAAATAAAACATACATAAAAGTAGATAACATAATTCTTCAAACTTTACATCAACATCACTAGCTACATCAACTCCTAGAATCTTCCTCATCTTCTTGGGATCCTCTTCCTCCTCGCCCGAGTCATCAACCCGCCATATGCTCTAGAGGTCCAGCCCATTACTCTCTACCATCGGGATGTCGCGAATGGACCATAATCCACACGAATCGGGTCAGAATCGCCGTGGATGGGATTATACCCATCAAGAGTGCCTGTCACACTAATCCGTGCTGTCTGACGGAAACTCTCGACTGGTGGTAGGGGTGCTGCCATCGGTGGTAAAGGCGGTAGTGGTGGACGCACCGGATGTCCGAAAATCAGAGGTGGGAAAACAGGGGCTCCCAATGCTCTAGGCCTAGCTGCTCCGTCTGCCTGAACAAGTCTGCCCTCATCGATCCGATATCGAGGAACCACTGTATCGACTACCCGTGGGACCTCAGTGTACAGCCACTCAGGTGACTCGTCACGCCAAGTATATTCCCGTGGAGGGAGATAAGGTCCTCTCGGCGCTGCGCCATAGATGCTATATACGTACGTCAGGTGGCTAATGAACCTGGGTAAATCACCTACCAAGTCATATCCTCCAGTCGCACGGTAAATGTAATCCCCAGACACCTCACGAGCATAATCTTCCCAATCACATGGAAGTATAGTAAGAAGACGCTTAATGCCGTCGTAGTCCGTCACGCCATAAACTCTCGCATTCCTCCACAGTCTAAAGTAATACATCGAACTCTCCTAAATCCTCGCCGGCACACATCCAGCTTTCCCGGTAGATACGAATAGTCTCTTCAGGGGTCGGGTTAGGTCCTATCCTCCTCCTCGCAATATAACGCATCTCCTCCATCTGTCACGATCAAAAACTAACCATTAGACACTACTAATACCTAATAGCAGATAGGGTAGCTTAATACTTCGGTTAATCAACTAGGATAAACTATTCAACCTATAGTCAAACATTCTTAACCCATCTAGTAAACAAAACTCCTATCGCTATGTTAAGCTACACGAGGTATTATAGATTCCTCTGTTCTATTCTAAAACTCAAGCTGAACTTTACCCAGACTCTACTGTATTTGGGAGCTGGAAAAAAAAGATTCTGTCCTTCATAACAAATGAAGTTCAGAATGTTAGGAATATGCAGGCGAAAACCATGCGTAAAACGGAGTCTTATCAAGAGAGTACGGTTAAAAACAAATTTACTGCGCAGTGCAGAAAATTTTCGCGATTATGGCAACGTTTCGAGAAGGTGCCAATAATGACAACATACGCTCTATGGCCGCTGCCGACTTAGTATAACTATTACGTCCACGTCTTCAAATTGAAGCTTGCCGTTCTGGAGTCTCGGTCCACGGTCACGCAAGTTGAAATTATGGTTATGATCGCTCACTTTGACTGTGATAAGCATCCACCTTCTTCATTCTTCATAGCCGACGTCGTTTTCGATCATTTTTACGTTCCACTTTCGCCGTTCAGAATTCGAAATTAAAACACATTCATGCTTCCTATCATTCTTTTGTTTTCTTTTATTATGGGAACATACTTCCTATATCATCTACGTTCTTCTCAAGAGCATAGCATACTTTGTTATCAACATAGATTTCATAAGTCATAAACATAACATCCAAACAACATCATACTTCATTCATACATTCGTCATTAATCATCATGATTCGTTTCAAACATACCTTTCAACTTAACCACTTTGTATCGTTGCTATCAACTTTCAAAATTTAGAATTTTTGAAAATCTTTCATACATAACTCATCATTTCAATCATCATCATATTACAACTTTCCTTTTCCCTTTTACTTCAAAAATCTTTTCAAATTTGATCATCATATAAAATGTTCACTTCATAAGTTCAACAGAACTAGTTACCTTTTTCCCCGTTGAGCTCGATGTGATGGAGTGTTGAGAATAGCCCGGAGATTTTCTAGAAGTCTAGTGACTCAATTCTAGACTTAGTTTAGAAAGAAATGGGATTTCATAGAGCAACCGCCTCGATACCACTGTCGCACCCCACCAGTCGAACCCGAGTGAGCGGACTATTGTTAGGAATATAGAACTTAAGATTAAACATACTCTTACACAAATTAGTCCAAAAGGGCTTAGCTAACAGATCCAAAAGATATAATGATCTGAAAGACTTCGTAGTTCACATTGTTATAATATCCAACATGAAATTAAAACAGTTCAGAGTTTGCAGCGGAAAGTGTGTGAATACATATATGACGATATGTATTCAAGGTTATCCATTCCTAACGAACAACAAAGACATATAGCTTTCTCAACACTCCTCCATCATCAGCAACCGAGCTCAACCTGCACATTTAAAAACAAACATGCAGGGCTAAGTACAAAAATTTGTACCCAGTGGACTTATGCCGAAAACATTTTATTTTCATTTAGTTACTCTGCCAATATATTGGTAAGACAGAGGTTTTATTTGAAAATGCCTCAGGCTTACTAAGATATTTTCACGAGTTTATAAAAGTTGCTCGCAGCGGCGTTTTCTTGGTGTACGTGATCCATATCCCTTATTATCATGTCATCACATTATCATAGTCGAAAGTCGTGAAGGAGGCCTCCTTCTACGACCCCGTGACCGGCCGTGAATTGTCCTTACAAAGACACGGTCACCATCGGTGTACACGTTAATCCTAGCTGTATAAGCCTTCCCAAGATAGGATCCGATATCGATTTTCATTCATAAGTTGGGAATAACCCATCAACACCACATCATTCATGGATAGATACAACATACAAAACGTAAACATTTTCGCGGTGTAATCATTTAAAATTTTAGCATTTGTTGAAAAGCACGTAAACAAAGACAGTTGAAAAAAAGAAAGTTGTTCCATTTTGGTAATAAAGCCCACCGAAATTATTGTTCGCCTTTATCGTTTTCCTTACTCACAATGTCCATTTGGTGCGTTAGCGCCCACACCTTTATATAAAAAGGATGCTTTAGTACGTCGTTCACGTAGTTCGAGACTTACAAAGTCTATAATCAAATTCGATATTTCATATCGACGGAATCAATTCCTCAATGAATTCAATTCGTTTCTCAAACGCCATTAAATTAACATTTCTCGCTCTTCGACAGAGGCGAGATGTAGTGTTATAAAGGACCAATTTACCCTTTTGGTAAATGGTCCAACGTTTTCTCACGTCTTCGATTTCATGACTTTAAACAGAAATCTTTGCATATTAACATGATATCATTAGTAAATGATACGTCTTACGATATTTGCGATATATCGACGCCTTTCAGACGTTGATTTCAAAAGTCAACAATTTTGACTTTTTCTTAGAATTTAATTACTAAGTCTTATTTTAATATTAAATCCTTTCGAAAATCAATTTCTAATTGATTTCTTTTTATAAACTGTTTTAATACGCTTAAAAATAATTTTAAACATATAATTCATTATAAATAATGAATTTAAGGATTTAAAATCCTTATATGAAATTAAAAATAGCTCACGGCTATTTTGATTTTTTCCAACTAATTATTTTCAAATTTGTCCAAAATTTCCAAATGTGTCTAAAATATTATTAGACATATAATTTATTAATAAACTTGATTAAAAAGGATTTAAAATCCTTAAAAATTCTTAAGTACTTTCGGTAATTGTAATAAATTACCAAATGATACTTAAAAATTTTTCTAATAATATATAGTGTATTTTTATACACTATGGTCATTAATATGACATAATGTCAATCAACCATTGTTCAATCATCACCTTAGTATATATATAAGGTCTCGGCATTTATAAATAAATGCTTAAAAATTTTGCTAAAATTCTAATAAATTAATATAAGGTCCAAACATTAGTCCATGACATATGTATGTCATATAAGTCATGATATAACATTTATATACCCTATAAATGGCATATAAGCTTCAATCAAGTTTCACTAAGTATGTTTAATAATTTTATAAAATTTCTAAACAATTAGGACATGCTTATACATTATAGTGTAACAATGTAACACCATAATATATATCAAGAACAAATTTTATTCATCACCAAAATTAGCTCGAGGCTTTCGGTTTATTGGAACCAAATTTGTAATTGATTTATAAAATTCTAACAAAACATAGGATGCATAAAACACATTTTAGAACAACAATATACCATTGCATGTTACAAAATAAAGTCACACATCAATATATACATATATATAAGCTTGACTTTTGAAAAAAAATAGCATAGGTTATTTTAAAATGCCAAATAAATTTCTATGTACTCAATACATCATAGATCAATAATTCCACATTGCATGTACAAATCAAAATCCTAAATCCACTTATATATTTATATATGCTTCGGTCTTTAATAAATAAAATAGGAAGAATGTTTTAAAAATTCTCAATTAAATCATATGCACTCTCAATACATCATGAATCAATAATATCATATTGCATGTATCAAATAAAAATCATACATTCACCCATTTTTTCCTTATGCTCTCGGTTTCACTAGGAACATTGGCATAGATTTTTTTTTTTTTTTTTAAAATTTTCAATTAAACATTATGGACACATATAACATTATAAAGTACAATTTCATGCTCAATATTACCTCAAAGCTCTCGCCCTTTCAAGCAGCTTTTTATACATTTTGAATAAATTTTAAAATATGATCCAAGCTTCACAACATAATGCTATATAATCCTAGAACATCACATACTCATTGCTTGAAAATTCTTTGAACGAAATCTTACATGCAATACTTTTGGAAACAAGAACACATATCTACATACTTCTCATCACCAAATACACATGCATTAGCCAAGTATCACCAACAAAGTTCATCAAGAACACATGCAAGAATTTTTCTTCTTTTCGAAAATTCTAAGAAAATCGAAAACCAAGGATGCTTTGTTTCAAATCCCACCTTGATGTATGGATTAGTGAAACAACCCAAGGTATCTAAGTGTTGTATAGAAGATAGGAAGTAATTTTTCAAGCTTGGCATGGAGTGGAGCTCTCGGTGTGAGAAAGAAAATGGAGGAGAGAGAGAGTTTGAGAGAAAGTGAGAGTGAAATTGGAAGTGTTGGGGTGTGTAAGAGTTTGAGTGTTGTAAAAATCTGAATAAATCCCCTTCCCTATACACATGTCTCGCCCCTCTCTCTCTCTCTCACAAGGGAGACCCTTCAAGTCTCACAAATAATATTTTATGCACTAATGGGTTCCCAATCATTAGTGTCTTACACACTCTCTTGGAAATAGCTAGAATACATCATTAGAGGAAGATTTGTTGTTATAAAATCTGAATTTATACATACATGCATGCAATAGTGAGTTAAAAGAAACAATTAGCATTTATATATATACATATATAGTTCTCGACTTTTTGGAAGAACTATAGGATAAAATTCATATTTCATGCTAATCTTAGATATATAGATCATAATATATAATTTAGATGATATTTAATATCATAGGTTAATTAAATAGTATAAAGGAAGAAGATAATTCAATTTATGTACAATATAAATGGCTATCGGCCATTTGATTTAATCATGGGTTAAAATTTTTATTTCATGTCATTGGTAGGCATATACACTTTGGTATATAATTTATATGATAATTATATCATAGGATAATTAAAAGAGTACCTAATTTCGAAAGAAACCCTAATTTCGAATAATTAGGTTTTCGAAATCAGTTTTGATATAAATTTTAATTCCAATGTTCAAGCATTAATAAAATGCTTATTAGTACTTTAATATCATAAAAATGCCATAAGAAATAATTTCCTAAAGTTTCTTGATCATTAAAACCATCGTTCATCTTATCCCTAAACGTTGACGTTTGAAAACGTCTCAAAACGTTACGCATCGACTCATCTTTAAACTGGTCAGAATACCGAAATCTCATTATAAAATATTCCATTCATAATGAGATATAATTCCAAGCTTGATTGCTTAAGAAAAATCGTGACATCTCAACAATCGATATCATTCGACGTTAAAATCTTCTACCGATAGAAGTTAGAACTTTCGATTTCTTATCACTCACTAAATTGAGTGGTGAGTAATAGGAAATTGTTCCTTGTAAACAATTGAAATCATACTTGATTTCATATGTGATTTGATTTCACGGCAAAATTTTATTTTACGGGTTTTAAAGACCGTAATTAGCTTTTAAAAGCAAGGGTTATTACAGATAAGATTTGATAAGGTAAGATATTTTATAAAATAATGATTAAACCCACTTTATAAATCCTATAAATAGGAGGTTACCCTCCCATAACCTCATAACCGAAAAATAAGTGGGAAATAAGAGAAAAATAGAGGAAAGGATAAATAGTGTTCTTCAAGTACTCTTGATCATTGAGAGAAATACGCCGCCAGCGCCGATCGAATCCGATAAAAGGTTAGAATTTATGTTATAAGCTTATGTTGTTTATGTAATTTTCAAAATTACGCGACTCAAAGCTAATATGTTTAGATATTGTATTTTTATGATGTTATTAAGCATGTAGTATAATTATATCACAAAATCAAGCATGATAGCAAATTCTATATATGGACCGAAAACTTGAAGGTATGATATGTTGATTATTATGATTTTTAATTGATGATTGAAGCATGAAATCATAATCTGTGGTATTAGTTATGCTTGTATGAATTTATGTAGAATTTTGGAACACTTTGGTACCTAAGTCTATGATTTTCGAAAATATCAAGACATGATATTATGTTGAGATATAATCCATATTTGAGTGTTATCATAGCATATTGATAGTGTAGATTCATAAAATAGTGTTGTATGAATTTATTGGATTTGTTAAAAATTTATTGGACCTAAGTCCAAATTTTCAAAAGTAACTTAGGAAGATTAAATTCAATAGTTCACAATAAATAAAAATTATGTTATCATAAAGATGATTATGTGATAAGTGATTTTATTGGAATTTTTTGAAATTGTTTGCTTAGTTTAATTAGGGTTTTCGAAAACTATGGGTTATGTGTATTAATGTTATAAATTTATTTTATAAGATATAATTGCATAATATGATCCAAAATGATGTTTTAGACATATTATGATTTTATGGGAATTTTTAGAACAAGAATTGCACATAAAATAATAGAATTACATAAAAGGAATTAAAAAGTCAAAATGTTGATTTTAGTCAAAATTGTTGACTAAATATTGACCAAGTCAAAATTGTTGACTAAAACGCCGACCAAGGTCAAAGGGTGCGAAATTCGATGTCACGCGATCTATGTGACGTGAAGTACGTTTAGTAACAATGTGACTTACGTTACGTAAGTACTTTAAAACGCACATTATGTGCTAAAGAGATGGAATATCTCTTATATGAGAAACCATTTCATAATCGACATCATTTTGATTAGGAAACATCAAAATAAGTCCGACGTTAGCCTTTATTTGATGCATATGGCGTTATAGGCGATGTTCGTCTCATCGAAAAGTATAGCGATGTATTAAACTTCGTTTCTCACATTGAAAAAGGGTTACGCTTTCGGAGGAGAGAAAGAAGGCGATAATTAAGTACTAGTGACGTAAGAACTATAAGTTCTCGAGGTGGGCTTTCTTACCAAAACCAATTACGAGCTTTTTGGAAAATGTTTTACTGCTATTACTTTACTGTTTTTTCTGTAAAATTTTGAGATACGATATTGTCTGCCAGAAAATGTTTTATGTTTTGTATATGTCCATTCGGTTGCCTGGGGCAACAGGAAAGATTACAATCGGATCCCAGTGGAGGTGTAAGGTTGAAATTCGGCTAGGGTTGTGTACACTTTATTTGTATCGCGGTTGCGATCAACTTCGAATCGCCGGTTGCGATCAGTTTTATGTCGCGGTTGCGATCGATTGCGTCCGGGTGAAGGGGCCTCCCTCCGCGGCGTTAATCCATATGCCGACTGGAATATACGTTGCGGTTGTTGTGATATGAAAATGGTGGCGATCGACTTTGAGAAATGAGAAAATGTATTTTGTAAGAGCAAGGCCTTTTCAACTAAAACCCTTGTGTCTTACTATTATGAGGGCAGTACAATATTTCGCAAAGTAAAAATGTTTTCGGCAATGTGTCCACTGAGTGCAATTTTGTACTCACCGCGTATTGTTTTTAAATGTGCAGGTTGAGCAGGTGATGAAACAGAGCGGGAGTTGAGCGGAACCTTTTGACAAGACGTATAAAGTATTTTTGGTTCACCTTGAGAATGCATCTTCACATGCATGTCTCACACGTATTTCCGCTGTCAAACTCTTGAGACTCTGTTATCTTTTGTTACTATGTAAAAGTTACTGTTGGTTGAAACTTTGGAACCATCTTTATATATATATATAAGCTATTTTGATCCATCGTGATTCTCGTCTCTATTTGAAACATCTATATTTCTTCATAGATGAAATGAGTTGAAAACCTTACTCTTTTCATATTCACTTAAATCGAACCCCAAGTCGCGGTCCGGTAAGGATAAGCCGAACCGGGCTGTGACATAGTGGTATCAGAGCAGTTCGTTTGCTTTGAACCAAAAATATTTTATTTTTTTTTATCCAAAGTCTGGCTTGAACCACTAGACTTTCTATGAAGCAGTCATCACCGCTCAACGCTCCTGTTCATCACGCTCAACCAGCGAGGAAAAGTGGTTTCTAATAAAAAGGTATGTGTTAAAAGTTTTTGAAAAGTATGTTACAGTTTTGAGGAAGTATTTGTAAAAAAATGTTTTTAAAGTGGACATGCCGTTAAGTGAGTAGTTTTGAATTGTGATAATTCATGGGACAAACGAGTGGTTTGTCTGAAGAAGTTTGAGTTCATACCCGGTTGGTATGTGATTTTGTTGTGATGAATTTGAAAGAAATTAAAGCTTATACCCGGTTGGTATATGAGTATTGATAATGGACATATATAGAGTTATATGTCAGTAAAGTATGTTTATGAAACGAGGTTGAATTATGAAATTGTTTTGATTTTCAAAAGAACGTAGATAAGCTCTAAGTTTCACGAAGAACTTAGACCGAGCAAGCATAAGAATTCTCTTCTATGTATAACGAGTGTTTGATGAAACACAAGAACTTGAGAACCTAGAACGCTTTTAGGTTCGATTTGTAACGTAAATTGGAAGCTACGAAGGAATGGAGGCTTCAACGAATCTAATGTCACTCACAACGTAGAGCACGCTTTCTTCACTTGAGATTCTGCGACGTAATCAAGCTGTTGCTTACGCGAATTAACTTTGAGCGATAGATGAACTTAGGAATTAGAATGATAAATGAAAAATAAGACAGTGCTTACGAGCTTATGTTGAAGAATGTTCACAAACTTTGTGTTTTGTGAAGTTTAGTTCTTTAAGAAAGTCACGATAATTTATGTCCCCCTATTGCTTGTAAGTTTAAGACGGACTTACTTAGAACTATCGTATTTAGATGGCGGGAATGGGAATGATGATGGCAAGAATTGAGTTTTCAAGAGTATAAGTAGAGTTTGAGATGTATAATTGATAACCCTTATAGTTAATGATGACCTATTCGAGTTCAAGGTTTCAATTTTATTCATTACCCAAGTTCGTCATTGAGTTTGACTCTATGACCTAGTTTCAATTGAGATCTCATTTGAGTTCTCACTATTTCTGAAAAGAAGTTTACAACCGTAAAGTTTATAAAGACATCCTTTTGAAACCAAGCCTTCATGTGGTCGAGAAGTATTGTGGACGGGTGCCGCCACCCATATGACCAAAGACATCTCGTTGGTCGTCATTCGGTCTTGGACCCTATATTCCAAATATTCGCTTCAAAGTGATTCAAATTTCAAAGATGTAATCTTCCTTACCCACTTATAAGTTGTCATGATCGTTTCCTCGTGTTAACACCTCAAAGACCTAAGTTCTCGATTAGTAGAGTGATATGTTTATCCAATTAGAAAGAGATACAACAAGTCATGATAAAGAAATGTTCTCGGTGAGATAAATAAGCACGAGGCAATTTCAAGACTATGATATTATGAGATTATACGCAAGTATTTTAGAACTTAGCACGAAACGAAATGAAGGAATACGAATCTTCTTCATCGAAGGCAGGAAATACGACGTTAGCATAACTTCGCTTAAAACTTAGATATTGAACATAGGATTCACCGTCTATAAGAATCGATAGTTGAGTAGATACGAATGAAAGTTAAGAACATACGACGAGTAAAGTAGGTACAAGGTACCAACGTTGGAATTAAGAATGTAATATGGAGGAGGGATCAAGAACACCATAAGGATACGTAAATTTCGAGGACGAAATTTCTTTAATGGGGGTAGAATGTAAAACCCCAAATTTCTGGGCTTAAAAATTTCGAAAATAAAGAAGGAACAGTACGATAGAAACGAGTATGAAAGTGAACGTCGGTAATTGTCGATTTTGAATAAATCAAAATTTCTCTTGAAATTTTGAGCGAAATAAATTTTAAATATGTTTTAAGTATATTTAGGATATTATTTGCACTAAGGAAGAAAAAGAAATATTTTCCTTATTTAATAGTGATTTTCGAAAATTTAAAGTATAAGGAATTAATTTGTGATTTATTATGTGATCACTTGATTTTATGTGATGAGTTGTCATGTTTATCTTATATTATATGATAAGATAATTATCTTTAACACCCAAGCATGAGGTGTAAGTGATAAGGTTGAAAATGACATTAGAGATAAGATAAGCTTGTTAAGATATTTTATTAAAAGATAAGATAAGATCATGATGGACTTAGAGATAATGTTTATCTCTTAGAAATGTGTAGAAATATGATAAATATCATAGGAGATAATATTTTAAATATTAGCTTGCATAAATTTCGAAATTACTGTATTATTTTATGTGTAATTTTCGAAAATCACAATAGTATGTGATAAATGTATTAAATAATTTATTTAAATTATATACTTGATAAATATCATGATTCTAGATCAATATTATCTCCTAGAATTCATAAAAATTTCGAAATTTATAAAAAGGGATAAGAATGGGATTTTATAAAATTTAAGCTCTAGAAACTCTAATTTTCGAATAAAATGGGAAAATTGCTTAGAAAAATTCCAAAAAATTATTTTATGATATAATATCATTATATTTATGTAATGACTCATAAAAATAATATTGGTTATGAAAAGAATAATAGTTTGATAATTTATTCATAATTTCGAATTATTGCCGATAACTTTACTTTAGAACATAAAAATGATCTTAATTAATTTTCCTATGATTTATTTTATCATCTGAGATTATTATTATGTCATATAGTTATTAATTGGTGAAAAATAAAATATTAGTCTTAATAATATTAAAGGGGCCGAAAATATTGAATTATATGTGTGAAAAGGATATAAATATCATGCTTTAATTAATGCTATGTCATTATTATTTGGATAAGATATTATTATAGGATAAGGTAGATTATGTATCCAATTTGAACAAGTAACTAGGACCTTTGTCATGTAGTAGGCGAAAAGTTTGAAAAATAGTATGAACAAATGTGAACATAAGGTATAAAATTCAAACTTTAGGATAAGGATAAGATATGATAAGATTTGATAAGGTAAGATATTTTATAAAATAATGATTAAACCCACTTTATAAATCCTATAAATAGGAGGTTACCTCCCATAACCTCATAAGAAAATAAGTGGGAAATAAGAGAAAATAGAGAGGAAAGGATAAATAGTGTTCTTCAAGTACTCTTGATCATTGAGAGAAATCGTCGCCAACGCCGATCGAATCCGATAAAAGGTTAGAATTTATGTTATAAGCTTATGTTGTTTATGTAATTTTAGAAAATTATGTGACTCGAGGCTAATATGTTTAGATATTGTATTTTATGATGTTATTAAGCATGTAGTATAATTATATCACAAAATCAAGCATGATAGCAAATTCTATATATGGACCGAAAACTTGAAGGTATGATATGTTGATTATTATGATTTTAATTGATGATTGAAGCATGAAATCATAATCTAAGGTATTAGTTATGCTTGTATGAATTTATGTAGAATTTTGGAACACTTTGGTACCTAAGTCTATGATTTTCGAAAATATCAATTACATGATATTATGTTGAGATATAATCCATATTTGAGTGTTATCATAGCATATTGATAGTGTAGATTCATAAAATAGTGTTGTATGAATTTATTGGATTTGTTAAAATTTATTGGACCTAAGTCCAAATTTTCAAAAGTAACTTAGGAAGATTAAATTCAATAGTTCACAATAAATAAAAATTATGTTATCATAAAGATGATTATGTGATAAGTGATTTTATTGGAATTTTTTGAAATTGTTTGCTTAGTTTAATTAGGGTTTTCGAAAACTATGGGTTATGTGTATTAATGTTATAAATTTATTTTATAAGATATAATTGCATAATATGATCCAAAATGATGTTTTAGACATATTATGATTTTATGGAATTTTAGAACAAGAATTGCACATAAAATAATAGAATTACATAAAAGGAATTAAAAGTCAAATGTTGATTTTAGTCAAAATTGTTGACTAAATATTGACAAGTCAAAATTGTTGACTAAAAGCGTTGACCAAGGTCAAAGGGTACGAAATTCGATGTCGCGATCTATGTGACGTAGACGCTTAGTAACAATGTGACTTACGTTACGTAAGTACTTTAAACGCACATTATGTGCTAAAGAGATGGAATATCTCTTATATGAGAAACGATTTCATAATCGACATCATTTTGATTAGGAAACATCAAAATAAGTCCGACGTTAGCCTTATTTGATGCATATGACGTTATAGACGATGTTCGTCTCTATCGAAAAGTATAGCGATGTATTAAACTTCGTTTCTCACATTGAAAAAGGGTTCTGCTCAGAGGAGAAAGAAGACGATAATTAAGTACTAGTGACGTAAGAACTATAAGTTCTCGAGGTGGGCTTTCTTACCAAAACCAATTACGAGCTTTTTGGAAAATGTTTTACTGTTATTACTTTACTGTTTTTTCTGTAAAATTTTGAGATACGATATTGTCTGCCAGAAAATGTTTTATGTTTTGTATATGTCCATTCGGGTTGCCTGGGGCAACAGGAAAGATTACGAATTCGGATCCTAGGCTGGAGGTGTAAGGTTGAAATTCCCAGCTAGGGTTGTGTACACTTTAGCTGTATCGCCGGTTGCGATCAGCTTTCTGAATCGCCGGTTGCGATCAGTTTTCTGTATCGCCGGTTGCGATCAGTTGCGTCCGGGTGAAGGGAGGCCTCCCTCCCGGCGCGTTAATCCATATGCCGACTTGGAATATACGTTGTGGTTGTTGTGATATGAAAATGACTGGCCAGTCGACTTTGAGAAATGAGAAAATGTATTTTGTAAGAGCAAGGCCTTTTCAACTAAAACCCTTGTGTCTTACTATTATGAGGGCAGTACAATATTTCGTAAAGTAAAATGTTTTCGGCAATGTGTCCACTGAGTGCAATTTTTGTACTCAGCCCTGCATGTTTGTTTTTAAATGTGCAGGTTGAGCAGGTGATGAAACAGAGCGGGAGTTGAGCGGAACCTTTTGACAAGACGTATAAAGTATTTTTGGTTCACCTTGAGAATGCATCTTCACATGCATGTCTCACACGTATTTCCGCTGTCAAACTCTTGAGACTCTGTTATCTTTTGTTACTATGTAAAAGTTACTGTTGGTTGAAACTTTGGAACCATCTTTATATATATATATAAGCTATTTTGATCCATCGTGATTCTCGTCTCTATTTGAAACATCTATATTTCTTCATAGATGAAATGAGTTGAAAACCTTATTCTTTTCATATTCACTTAAATCGAACCCCAAGTCGCGGTCCGGTAAGGATAAGCCGAACCGGGCTGTGACAATGCCTTCCCACCAGAACTTTTCTTTTAGGTCTTGGTACATCTTCGTACTGCCTGGGTGGGCGGTGTAAGGTGTATCATGAGCCTCACTCATTATTTCGTTCCGAACTTCAATATCTTCTGGAACACATATTCTCCCTTTAAACATTAAGGCATTATCTGATGCTTCGTGGAAATCCTTCAATTCGCCAGTTCTCACCCTTCCTCTTATCTTTTCTAACTTTTCCTCCATTCTTTGTCTCTCAATGATCCTTTTCTTAAATCGGGTGTCACGGTGAGTGTAGCGATATAGCTCGTGATCGCTCTGCGGTTGTTCAACCAATTCAATTCTCAATTTTCTAAACTCCTCAATGAGTTTATCTTCTTGCGTAAGGAGACATCCCAATTTAGTTTGATTTTTACGACTCAAGGCGTCGGCTACTACATTCGCTTTACGGATGATAGTTAATACCACGATGTAGATCTTTTACTAGTTCGAGCCATCTTCTCGCCTCATGTTTAGATCTCTGCCTTTCAAAGAAGTATTTCAAACTCTTATGATGCAGATAGATTTCACATCTCTCCGTGAGATGGTGCCTCCATATTTTCGGTGCATGAACCACCGCCGCTAATTCTAAGTCATGTGTTGGGTAGTTCACTCATGTGGTCTAAGTTGCGGGATCGTGATGCTATTACTTTTCCTTCTTGCATCAAAACGCAACCTAGTCCGTTCTTCGATGCGTCTGTATAAACAACATATTCTTTGTCTGCTTCTGGCACTGGTGCACTTGTTAACTTCTCCTTGAGTTTTTGAAAAGTCGTCTCACATTCTACAGTCCAAGTGTACTTAACTCCCTTTCGGAGTAGTTGGGTCATTGGTCTTGCTATTTTGGAGAATCCCTCAATGAATCTCCTGTAATAACCAGCCAATCCTAGAAAACTCCGGATCTCATTCTGAGTTCGCGGCGATTTCCATTCTTGCACTGCTTCCACTTTGGCTGGATCTACTTTGATTCCATCGGCAGATACGATATGTCCGAGGAACATTACTTCCTTCAGCCAAAATTCGCATTTGCTGAACTTAGCAAATAGTCGTTCCACCCTCAAAGTTTGCAACACCATTCTTAAATGTTCCTTATGGTCTTCCTCATTTTTCGAATAGATGAGAATATCATCTATGAAAACCAAGACAAACTTGTCTAAGTACGGATGAAACACTCGATTCATGAGGTCCATAAATACAGCTGGTGCATTTGTTAACCCGAACGGCATAACTACGAATTCATAATGGCCATATCTTGTTCGGAATGCAGTTTTAGCTATATCTTCAGGTCGTACTTTGAGTTGATGGTATCCTGACTTGAGATCAATCTTTGAGAATATGCCTGCTCCTTTCAATTGATCAAATAGATCGTCGATTCTTGGCAAAGGGTATTTGTTTTTGAGTGTCATCTTGTTCAGCTCTCGATAGTCTATACACATCCTTAAAGATCCATCCTTTTTCTTGACAAACAATACAAAGCGCTCCCAGTGAAACACTAGGTCTAATGAAACCTAGGTCCAACAGTTCTTGGATTGGATTTTCAATTCTTCCAATTCCTTTGGGGCCATTCTATAGGGTGCCTTCGACCACCGGAGCCGATCCGGTTCCAAGTCGATGGTAAATTCCAATTGTTCATCGAGGTAATCTGGTAGATCCTTAGAAATACATCCGAAATTCCTTGAAAATTTCTATGTCTTCTACCTTGATTTCGGCTTTTCTTCACGTTCGTGTTAACGAGAAAAGCATGGTATCCTTCTTATTGATCATCTTCCTTGCCTTCAATGCGGATACAATTGGAACTCTCTTTCCCATGCTAATTCCATGGAAGTCGTTGCTTCTTGTCTGGAAAATGAAATGATATTTTCCTTTCCTTGCAAAGAATCGTGGAGTGGTTTCTGACTAACGATCCATTCTAGGATTATATCTACGTCACCCATGGGTATTATGTTCAAATTGTAATACCCGTCTTTTAAGCTTACATTTTGCATAGCACGTTTTCGAGAAAAGGTCGAAAGGTTGACTTTTGTTTCGGTGATGCGACCGTCACGAAACCTCGAGGCGTTGTGAAGAGTGTCTTATGGCTAATTCATAGACACTAAGTATCGAGTTTTCGACCACCCATGAAGGTTTGGCACTCAGGGAAGTTATCGAAAACCGACTTTCATTGGTCTTTTAAAAGCATATCTTGTTTATAGTCATTGTGTCCGGTATTTTATTTCGTGTCCATGGGTACCAAGTTTGCTAAATTTGGAGTCCGTTTGCAAAAGTTGCGTCGCTTTTGCGTTTTCGAAAAAGGACGCTTGCATGCTGCTTGTGACACCTTTTCCTATAAATAGGAGGCTAGGGCCTTCATTTTCAACGTTCATTTCCTTCGTCTCTGTGTTTACGGAAGAGGCGAGCAGCTCCTGTGCTGAGCTGGAGGAGTGGGGATCGGAGGGAGGCTCGTGGCGGCGCCATTCTTGTTCTTGCCGAGCCACCACCGCCGATCAACCACCCCAGGCAACCCGTTTTCTGTTTTGTCCTTTTCTTGTTTTGATTCCGCTTTTAGTAGATCGTATAGCATAGAACTCGGGATTCTAAAGGGGCGAGGGAGAAAGCGGGAGAGGACCGATTGTGCCAAACCGCCGCCGTTAGCTCACGCCGCCGTGAGCTTGTTGGCCGATTGGTGGCCGACGAGCCTGCCTGCTACGGGTCCTTTAGGTTTTGAGTTCGGGCTATCATTCTACTAAAGTACCGATTCCGTTTTGTTTTTCGCGTTTACGCATGTCGGGATGTTTTCCGTTGCTTGAGTTTTCTAAAGGAAGTACATGCCGGGTTATCCATTTTCAACGTCGTTTGTCATTCCATGTTCGATCGTTATGCATATTGCTTATGTTTCCACTTTCATGCATCGATTTTGGATGGTTTATCCTAGATCCGAGGATAGGCATCGATTTTGAAGCTTCTTGTTTGCTAAGATTTGAGTCGACTTGCATGCATGCATATTTTGAAGGTACCCTATTATAGGTCTTGATGCCTGAATATATTTCCTTACGCATCGAGTTGATTTGAAAACCGGAGAGTGCGAATGTGGGTTCGAGAAAGTCGAAAACCCTAATTTTGCTACGATCGTCGTTTGGATCACGTTGTTGCTTTGCTTTGTGGGAAGTGACCCCAAAGTTGTTCCGTCTTGTTACGGTACCTACCGGTCGATCGGTGAAGTCATCGGATCCGTAGATATCTCCGGTTGGCGTTTTAAATACATTCGGGTTGGGTTATATATGCTTATTTTGAGTTATTTACTACGATATTTCAAAATAAAACATATACGCCGTAAAATGTTTTGTGAAATTATTCTCGTTCTCGATCGAGATATGGTTCTATCATGGTTGTGCACGGATCTCTATTCGGTGGGTTGATCACCATCTTGAGTATTGATCATAAGGGATAGACCCAGAACACGTGGTTATGGTTACGAAGGGATAGACCGGAAGTCCACACGGAAATAGTAATGAGGTGGTTATGGTTACGATGGGGTTTGACCCACAAGTCCACACCGAGTTAACCTTTGGATACGTTCGGGCGTGGGCCATTGGATATGTTCGGGCGAATAGATGTCATGTGATGGGCTGGCGGGATACGTTCGAGCCGTGGTTCATGGTTCTATGATGGGAGTATGATAATAACGGATCGGTATCGAAAATGGAAAAATCTATTTTGCTTACTTAGAAGTGGATTTACGTTTAAAACCTTCTAAGGTAAGTGCTCTAAACACTGACCTCATGATTCTTTTGATTTATGATAAAACCCGGTGAGTGCGCTAGTACTCACCCCAAACTCTTTTCAAATCTTTTCACGGATGGAGGAGAATTTGGAATGAGCGGCTGAGGGGTGGGCTGGGTTCTTCATGCTATGCTTCCAGCGATGTTGTGTTATATCGTACTCGATAATTATGTATTCTTGTCCCTTATTTGCTACGGTTGGGAACAAGATTTATTATATTATTCTTTGTGAGTCTCGTCTGAGCATGCTATGTGGTTGACCGGTCTAGTTGATAGGATGTAATGCTATTTTGCCTTCTTGCATTACTTATAATAAACCGAGATCATGTTTTACGAGGTTATGTTATCGATATTATTACATTGGTGGATTGTTTGTACCCTCCCTTCGGGATATGTCCTAGTTATAGAGGAGATCGCCCGATTTCATGGTAACATCTTCTTATCATGTATGTTATATGTATCCCCTTCTTCCCCTTCTTAACCCCCCCTAATCACACCCGGCATCCGTGCCTTCCCTCGGGAATTGGGCGTGACGACGTAATGTCGAGGCGGTGTTCTTGGCCACGACATCTATCTTTATTATCGATACCGACTTGGTATCGAGCGATGGTTCTTAGCTTTGACCTCTATCCTTGTTATCCGATATCAAAGCAGTTTGTTTGCTTTATATCATGAGCATTCTTGAAATTGAGTGTTTAGAACTTGTTCTTCTAAGCATTTATCAGTCTGACTACCCTCACTCACCGTCATCCGCCTCCTTTAAAAAGGGATGAGGTATGTGTTTATTCTTGATGCTTTATGTGGCTATGTGATGCTTGATATGATCTTGGTTTCATGTGCTTTGGCCTGATAAGAGTTTACGCGATGTAAACGTGATATGGATGAGATGTGGTTGGATGGTGATATGGATGTGGAAGTGATTGTTGATGGAGCAAAGGGCCTGTGTGGCTGTGATATGAAAATCGTTTATATGATATGATGTGATTGATGTGATCACGTATGGTTGATGTAAGTCTATGTGTTTACATAGCAATGTATTGTTGATTGAAAATCTTGTTTATTTTGATAAGCGAGTGCTTGTGTTGAACTACGTATTTGCTTACGTGATTATTATGATAAATATTGATATTGATATGGATATGTGTTGAAATGAACATGTGTATGAGACATGAATACCCGGATATTTGGGATGGTAAAGGAAGCGTGAATATTTGTTGTTGTTTATGGTGAACTAACATGTAGGTTTATGGATATTGATGGCCGAGACAACGTTGGTTAAGATCTCACAGAATGGATGAGCATATCAGTAAATTCGAGAATATGCCGGAATATTCATGAGCCGTTGGGAGTATTTACGGGAAGATTTGTTGGGTTATGGAGAAAGGTTCGAGATAGTGGGAAAGTGTCGAATCTGAGGCCTACTATCGGATGACCGAAAGGCTACCGAGCGGGTTGGCAACCATGGGCGAAAGCAAGGACATGTGTTGTTGAGCGGGATCTATCACGAGGCACCTTACCTTGGACTTTCTTGAGTTCGCTGCTCGAGTATGGAGGCGGTGGGCGGACCACCGAGTATACCATCCGAGGAGGATGTGGTTCGAGACACCCTCGAGGACCGATCGAGATCGATGATAGGGATGATGTTCCCAAGAGCCGTTGGGAGAACAACCATCAATCGAGGCGATCACCGATGCAACAGGATACACGATCACTACACCTCCATCGGCGATCCTTACCTTTAGGAGGTTCCGGAACGACTTTGGCGGGAACTTCCGGACGAGAGGTATTGTCCGTCAAGCGGTGTGAAGAAGCCGGGATCGGGATCTTCATGCCACCGAACGTGTCGGTGGCATCCGGGGAAAACGACTACGAGGAAGAGAGAGGACCCAGATGAGAACGAGGAGGATAGTGAGGATTCGGAGGACCCGGTGATCGGATAGCGATGACTCGATGAGGTCGGGCACATTGAGGAAGAGCAAGCGCCGAGCGAGGACTCGAGCACGGCTTTCACGATACTCGGGCAATCGAGCACGGCTTGGATGGGATCATACCCGAGAGCTTGCTTCCATGCGGATCGCTTTTACAAGCGGCGGCCAATTCAAGCCACGATTGGAAGGAAAGGAAGATGAGGAGAGAGAATGGAACCGCTGGGACTAGCGAGGGAGTAGTAAGCGGATATGGAGGGCGGGGATCTAGGTAGTCGGTGTATGCGGTGTGATCATGATGCTGCTAGAAGCATGGGCGAGCGGCGTCTTTTGTGATGGGGAGTCGATTCTTTTGCTCATCGACCTTTTGGTGACATACCACGATCTTGTATTTTGTGAGTCCTTCATGGACCTTTGAATATTCTTGATACTATGCATCTATGACGGGATGTTTATGTTTGATGCTTATATGTGATATGAGCTATGCCGTGATGATATATGATCTATGTGATGTGTGATGATAATGTTATGTGAAATGCATGGCGATGATATGTTGTGAGGATTGCATGATTATATGTGATGCGTGCGTGATATGTGATATATGTGATGATATGTGATATGGGTGATGATATATGTTATGCGAAGATACCGGTTATCTATGCGAAAGCGTTTCTAATGTTTCAAACGTCGATGCAGAATGCGAGAACAAGGAATCGGAGGAACAATAGCGTGGAAGAAGCCCGAGAACCACCTTTGGTTTGGCGACATGCGATCGAGAGTTTTCGCGAGGTGAATCCCTACATTCGACGGTCTCGGCGAACCGATCGACGGCGAGGCTGGATAAGATCCACGAAAGGATCTTGAATACATCGGTGCGAAGAAGCGAGAAAAAGCTGAATGCGTGATCTTTCGACTAACCGATGAGGCTGATTTACGGTGGGAATCCGTGAGAAGGACTCTAACACCGGGACGGTGGGCAAGGTATCGTGGGAAGATTTCAGGAAGAACTCATGGAAAAGTATGTGCACAGCGTTCTGAGGCGAGAGAAAGCAAAAGCGATTACGGAATCTTCGTCGAGGAAGAAGGGCGGTCACCAGCACGATCGCTCGTTCAATCGCGTCGTCACGTTATACTACGTACAGTTGCACGAGGTTGCCGAGGCGAGCGAGTTCGAGGAGAGGACTCGGCCGAGATCGAATTTCGCTCGTCGATCGGGGAGATCGGCGTATCGCGATCCTTGAACCGGGCATTAAACATTGAGTCGATGTTGCCCGGGAAAGAAACGATGCCACCGGACAGCCATCGGCGGAGGAAGAGGTAAGAGGAAATGGGAAGATCGGGGAAAGGCAATCGGTGTTCGAGGGAACCGGGCGGTCGATGATTCCGAAATCAAGGCGTTCAAGAGAAAAGCGACCTTGGGAAGAATTTCCAACCCGTGCGGCGGTGGAAAAACCGGTGCGAAATGCCAATGGAATCATTTCGGCGAGTGCGAGGCAAGGTAGCACGAGTGCTATCGTTGTAAGTCTGGACATTACGCTCGAGATTGTCCGTTAGGAGGGCGGCGGTGCGGCCGCCGATGAAGGCGACATCCGACTCATGAGGCGGAATCATGCTCGCCGAGGACAAACAACGGGCGGAGGTCACCCTAGGCCGACAAACAAAGGCCACATGACAAGCAAGGGTGTCGCATGTACGCCTGAATCGTGACGAGCTCAAGCTCCCGAAATCTTGCGGTATAATCCATATGAGTGATATACCCGTTTTCGCTTTGTTCGATACAAGAGCCTCAAGTATTTCTTTGAACAAAAGAGCTGAACATGAGGCAAAGGAGATGGCTAGAGTTGGTAAAGGATTATGATTGCTCTATCGGTTATCACGGGAAAAGCGATGTCGTAGCGAGATGCTCTTAGTCGCAAGTCGAGGCGAAGTTGGGATATCTTCTTACTGAGAGAGAAAGAGCTTATTCGAGATTTCGAAGCTCGACTGGAAGTGATTCATCCGCGGGAATCGGTCAAGGATTCATGCGACTTTGACGGTGAACCGGATCTAAGAGAAGCCATCGTGAGTCTTGGCGAGGAGGCAATTCTGGAGAAGATGCGTTTGAAAGCAAGGCTAGAAGATAGCAGGGTTTCACGGAAGCAAAGGATAACAGCGCTACTATTCCGAGGAAGGTTATGTGTGCCACTCAATAGGGAATTGAGAGATAAAATCATGAGTGAAGCTCATGAGGCACAAATATCTGACTCGTCGAAGCACCAAAATGTCTGAGAGACCTTAAAAGGAACTTTTGGTGGGAAGGGATGAAAAAGGATGTAGCAGCGTTTGTGGAGCGATGTTTGGCTTGTCGACAAGTGAAAAGCTGCACCAGCGTCCGTCGGGATTATTGCAACCGTTACCAATCCCAGTGGAAATGGGATCATATCGGTATGGATTTTGTGGTAAGTTTTCCAAGGTCGTGCAAGAGGAAACAACGCTATATGGGTTGTCGTCGATGGTGACGAAGTCGACTCATTTCTTACCGATCCGGATGGCGTGCGGGTTAGATAAGCTTGCTCGACTTTCGTCGAGGAAATCGTGCGGTTACATGGTGTGCGGTATCGATTCGTCGGATCGTGACCGAGGTTCACGTCGAGGTTTTGGAGGAGTGCGAGGAAGCCATGGGGACCAGGCGAATCTTAGTGCGGCATTCCATCCTCAAGCGGACGGTCGATCGGAAAGAGCGATTCGAGGTTTTGGAAGATATCTTTGCGGCGATCGTGGCCGACAGAGGAGGAGAGTGGGAAGAGATACTACCTTTGGTAGAGTTTGCCTATAACAATAGTTATCGAGGCCACCATAGGAATGGCTCCCTATGAGCGTTATGCGGAAGGAAGTGTCGATCGCCACTTTATTGGGATGAAGTGGGCGAGAGGAAGATGTTAGGACGAGAGATGGTTCAGCAGACGGTCGAGGTTATCGATCGAGATCAGCGAAGGATCAAGGAAGCGCAAGGAGCGAGCGAAGTCTATGCGGACAAGCGTCGTCACGGATCTTGATTCATGATCGGAGATCGCGTTTTCTTAAGGTTTCCCGACGAGAGGAGTCGTTCGTTTTGGGAAGCGAGGTGAGATTCGACCGAGGTTCGTTGGACCTTCGAAGTTCTCGAGAGAATAGGCCCGTTGCTATAGGTTAGCTTTGCCGCCTTGACATCGGAGATGTTCATGGCGTGTTTCACGTTTCTCGGTGAGAAATGCGTGTTCGACCCAAAACACGTGATCAAGCATGATCAAGTGATTCTTGCTCGGGATGCGAGTTACGAGGAAGGCGGTGGCTATCTTGGAGCGAAGTCGAGGAATTGAGGAACAAGCGATTAGTTGGTGAAGGTGTTGTGGAATCACCACGGAGAGGAAGAAGCTACGTGGGAGTTGGAAGACAAGTTCGGGGCTCGATGCCACGGTTGTTTTCTCACGTGTTTGAAATTCGAGGGCGAAATTTTTATAAGGAGGAGGATGTAATACCCGTCTTTTTAAGCACATTTTGCATGGCACGCCGAGAAAAGGTCGAAAGGTTGACTTTTGTTTGGTGATCGACCGTCACGAAACCTCGGGCGTTGTGAAGAGTGTCTTATGGCGAATTCATAGACACTAAGTATCTGAGTTTTCGACCACCCATGAAGGTTTGGCACTCGGGAAGTTATCGAAAAAGGACTTTTCATTGGTCTTTTAAAAGCATATCTTGTTTATAGTCATTGTGTCGGTATTTTATTTCGTGTCCATGGGTACAAGTTTGCTAAATTTGGAGTCCGTTTGCAAAAGTTGCGTCATTTTTGCGTTTTCGAAAAAGGGCGCTTGCATGGCGAGCTGCTGTGACCGCTTTCCTATAAATAGGAGGCTAGGGCCTTCATTTTCAGCGTTCATTTGCTTCGTCTCTCTGTGTTTACGGAAGAGCCGAGCAGCAGCAGTCTGCTGCAGCAGGCTGGAGGAGTGGGGATCGGCGGGAGGCTCGGTGGCGCGCCATTCTTGGCTCTTGCCGAGCCACCACCGCCGATCAACCACCCCGGGCAACCCGTTTTCGGTTTTATCCTTTTCTTGTTTTGATTCCGCCTTTTAGTAGATCGTATAGCATAGAACTCGGGATTCTAAAGGGACGAGGCGGAAAGCGTAGGAGGCCGACCGATTGGCCAAACCTCCACCGTTAGCTAGCTCACGCCGTGAGCTTGTTGGCCGCCGATTGGTGGCCGACGAGCCGCCTGCACAGCTCACAGGTCCTTTAGGTTTTGAGTTCGGGCTATGCATTCTACTAAAATACCGATTCCGTTTTACATTTTTCGCGTTTACGCATGTCGGGATGTTTTCCGTTGCTTGAGTTTTCTAAAGGAAGTACATGCCGGGTTATCCATTTTCAACGTCGTTTGTCATTCCATGTTAGATCGTTATGCATATTGCTTATGTTTCCACTTTCATGCATCGATTTTGGATGGTTTATCCTAGATCGAGGATAGGCATCGATTTTGAAGCTTCTTGTTGCTAAGATTTGAGTCGACTTGCATGCGTGCATATTTTGAAGGTACCTATTATAGGTCTTGATGCCACGAATATATTTCCTTACGCATCGAGTTGATTTGAAAACCGGAGAGTGCGAATGTGGGTTGAGAAAGTCGAAAACCCTAATTTTGCTACGATCGTCGTTTGGATCACGTTGTTGCTTTGCTTTGTGGGAAGTGACCCCAAAAGTTGTTCCGTCTTGTTACGGTACCTACCGGTCGATCGGTGAAGTCATCGGATCCGTAGATATCTCCCGGTTGGCGTTTTAAATACATTCGAGGTTGGGTTATATATGCTTATTTTGAGTTATTTACTCGATATTTCAAAATAAAACATATGCGCCGTAAAATGTTTTTGTGAAATTATTCATTCTACGATCGAAGATATGGTTCTATCATGGTTGTGCGGATCTCTATTCGGTGGGTTGATCACCATCTTGAGTATTGATCATAAGGGGATAGACCCGAACATGTGGTTATGGTTACGAAGGGGATAGACCCGGAAGTCCACGGAAATGGTAATGAGGTGGTTATGGTTACGATGGGGATTTGACCACAAGTCCACACCGAGTTAAGCCGGTTTGGATACGTTCGGGCGTGGGCCATTGGATATGTTCGGGCGAATGAATGTCATGTGATGGGCTGGCGGGATACGTTCGAGCCGTGGTTCATGGTTCTATGATGGGAGTATGATAATAACGGATCGGTGTCGAAAAATGGAAAAATCTATTTTGCTTACTTAGAAGTGGATTTCGTTTTAAAACCTTCTAAGGTAAGTGCTCTAAACATGACCTCATGATTCTTTTGATTTATGATAAAACCCGGTGAGAGCGCTAGTACTACCCCAAACTCTTTTCAAATCTTTTCACGAGATGGAGGAGAATTTGAATGAGGCGGCCGGGGTGGAGGCTGCGGGTTCTTCATGCTATGTTTCAGCGATGTTGTGTTATATCGTACTACGATAATTATGTATTCTTGTCCTTATTTGCTTTACGGTTGGGAACAAGATTTATTATGTTATTCTGTGAGTCTCGTCTGAGCATGCTATGTGGTTGACCGGTCTAGTTGATAGGATGTAATGCTATTTTGCTTTCTTGCATTACTTATAATAAACCAAGATCATGTTTTACGAGGTTATGTTATCGATATTATTACATTGGTGGATTGTTTGTGCACCCTCCGCCGAGGATATGTCTAGTTATAGAGGAGATCTTTGCCCGATTTCATGGTAACATCTTCTTATCATGTATATATATATATCCCTTCTTCCCCTTCTTAACCCCCACCCTAATCACACCCGGCATCCGTGCCTTCCCTCGGGAATTGGGCGTGTGAAGCGTAATGTCAGGCGGTGTTCTTGGCCACGACATCTATCTTTATTATCGATACCGCTTGGTATCGAGCGATGGTTCTTAGCTTTGACCTCTATCCTTGTTATCCGATATCAAAGCGGTTTGTTTGCTTTATATCATGAGCATTCTTGAAATTGAGTGTTTAGAACTTGTTCTTCTAAAAGCATTTATCAGTCTGACTACCCTCGGCTCACGTCGATCCGCCTCCTTTAAAAAGGGATGAGGTATGTGTTTATTCTTGATGCTTTATGTGGCTATGTGATGCTTGATATGATCTTGGTTTCATGTGCTTTGGCACGATAAGAGTTTCTGCGATGTAAGCGTGATATGGATGAGATGTGGTTGGATGGTGATATGGATGTGGAAGTGATTGTTGATGGAGCAATTGTTGGATTTGTATCTTGAAAGCGGTTTGGTTGAGCTTGTATACAATGTTTCTATTACAACTATTACAATCTCCTATAAAATGAATACTTGATTGCATATATCATGTCCCTTATCTCATATATAAGTTAGATCATACGGTGTGTAGAAGATCACGAAGTGCGTATGATTGGTCGAGCAATGAGATATAAAAAGTTTCCGGTGAGGCGACTTAAGGGCGAGTTGTCGGTTTAGGCTGCGGTATAGATAAGTGACTTGACTTCGTTGCTTGTCTATCTTTGATGCGTCTACGGCGTATTGAAGGATCACGATGAGATGAGTTCTTCTTTCGACCGTCGTGAAGAACCAAGATCTCGGTGACTTACGATAATCTAAACCTCGATAAGGTATTAGGTGAGTATGAGTTCTTGACCATCACTTTGACTTGTTATGAGTGAGGTTATATGTTCTAACCAGATTCTCCGCATCTTGGGTGGTGGCGATCTTGTATGTCACGCTAGTTATCATGTCAGTCACCGTATCCGTTAAGGATGATGGCGTCCCTTAAGGAGCTCAAAGGTTTATTGTACTAAACCCTGCGAGGTTGAGTTAGCTCAAGTACAATAATAAGGTTGAGTGGTACTACTTAAGAAATGAAGTTGTGTCGTTTAAGCGATCGATTGCTATAAATGATTAATGGACGTTCGATATCTTAAATACGAGGATTCGTAATGTCTAAGTGCAAGCCGACTCAACCCGGTAATAAAGGGGTAAGTCGACATTCTTTCTCTAGTGGCATGATCGAATGTTTATAAATTAATTTATGTTACAGGTGAACATAAGATAATTAATTTATTTGAGGCCCATCTTTATTCCTTGCATTTGATCCACTGGTGGCCCGTCAGGCCCATAGCTTAGCAAGAAAATCGGTCCTATATCTCTCTATGGCAAGATTTTATTCTCTTTATCCCACAAGGATATAATTATATTTATGGTATATGCATAGATCCTTTCCATATAAGATTATGGTAATAATCTTGAGAGTATGGAAATAATCCTAAGAGTATGGAAATAATCTAAGAGTATGGAAATAATCTAAGAGTATGGAAATAATCCTAAGATTATGGTAATATTCCATATAGGATTATGGTAATATTCCATATAGGATTATGGTAATATTCCATATAGGATTAAGGTAGTGCATTATAAATATAAGGTATGAGATGAATGCTCATTAATCCACATAATTTGAAATTCCCATAGTTCTTGGGAGAGATTTTCGAGAAACCATCTTAGAGCATTGGGTGATTTTCGAAGCATTCTCCATAGATCGTCCTCACTCGGCGTTGGAGATTGGGCAAGCGGGATACGATCCGGAAGGTCAAAGCACGAGTCTCGACCGTTCGATCCGTTCATCCGTTCGATCCACCTCGGCGGATCGAAAGGTAAACACGAAAAACCCCAACGTGTTGCGATTAATTATATAGGCATGCTAGGTTTATAATCAATGTATGGTGAATTAAACACCAAGATGGATCCTCGGGCGAGGTTAACATCGTTTTCCCAACAATTGGTATCGAGCACAGGATCGAATCTTGGCTCTGTTGGATTAATTCGCGTTTGATTATTACGTGCGTTATTATAATTGTGGATTTGTCGTTCATCGTGGCTCGTTTGTTTTGTTGGTTTTGTTTTACACCACGAGAAAATCCGTGGTTAGATTAGATTTTATTATGTAAATCTTATGCGTAAAGAAGAGCGAAGGCGAGCGAGCGAAGAGCGAAGCAGCGGAAAAACGAGTTCTCGGCGGTCTACGGGTGGTTTCTCGCGGCGAGTCTCGCGATCGCTAGAGCGATCGCGAGGCTGCGGCGGCGAGGCGCGTTCTCGCGAGATCCTGGCGCTTAGCGGCGAGCTTCAGCGATCGCGAGATTACCAGCGAGGCTGCGCGGCGGCGAGCTAGCGGGCGGCAGGCGCGCGTTCATGCGCGAAACCCGCTTGGCGGCGGACTTCGCGATCGCGAGCTTGGCGGCGGGCGGCGATGTCTCGGGCGGGCGTTCGGCGCTGGGGCGTGGCAGCGCCGCAGCGTGCTCGGCGGGTCGCGGTCGCGTTAGCGACCGCGAGGCAGCCAGCGAGAACAGCGTGAGGCGGTAGCGGCGTGTATGGCGCTGCGGGCTTTGCCCTAGCGCGGCCCAGTACATTTGGGCCGACCGGCCCGGACCGATTTTTAAATTTCGGTCCGTGCCGTGCCGCGAGGCCCATTGTTGAATCGGTCCGTGCCGTGCAGGCGAGGCCCGTTTGGTTATATCATGCTTTGTAAATCTATGTAATAGATTAGATTTAAATGTGCGGGTTTCACGATTGGGCGCGATGAGCGTTTTATTTTATTTTTATCGTTCATATGCATGTCGTGGATGTTTAAATTATGCGATAGCATGCTATGTATGTTTAAATTACGTTGACAAACCTTTAAGTGTTTTACGTAATTGGATGCGCATAGTAAGCATGCTAGGTTTATCGCGTTTATCAAGCATATTTTAGAATTACTGCGAGCATGTTTTACATGTTGAGTTCTATAGAAAAGCATGCTAGGATTACGTGATCTGCATGGACAAACCTTTTGAATAAAAAGACTAAGCAAACAACCCGACAAATTAATTTTCAAATTAAAATGTCGAGACCTCCACTTTTGATCTCTAAACAAAGTGAGGCCTTGCGTGAGTGGCGATCCACAGCGTGGCTTGCTTGCCTTGTTTATCATAAGTTTGTTAGATGAGATTTCTAAATAAAACATTTTAAATCTATTGAGAAGTGGGAGTTTCATGTGTGGCGATCACAGCGTGGCTTGCATGTGCGATTTTCATAAGTTCTCTAGAGATAGATATAAAATGAGATAACAAAAGAATTTGAATTGGGCGGTATGGTCAGGTGGTATACCAATTCTAAGAATTCATTTTCTTTATTAAAATTGTGGTCGATGCTTAGACATCACCTCAAGTACAACTTCCATGAAGTCCTTCTTGTGATAGTGATGTGGTCTAGTAAGGTCGATCATTAATTTCATTTGTCATAAGGATAAGTTGACATGGATTGAAATTAAGCGACTAAAGGTATATTTTAGTGCAGTGGGGGTTCGTGTGTGGCGTCCACGCAGCGTGGCTTGCATGTGGAATTCCTTGGGCGATTGGAGGTTTCAATTAATATTGTTTTATCAAAGGTTACAATATTATTATTCACAATTATTTGCGATCGTATGCTTATGTGTTTACATTATCGTTTGAGATATGTCTCTTACGCCGATTATCAATATGCTAGCACAAAATCCGTTATCGGTCCAAATTTTATCAGTGGAAGCGAAACATTGTGAATGTTCTCCTTTGAAGAAAATTTTATATACTCACTACACCTCGTCCCAAACCTCTAGGCGATTTATCTGCGATGAGGAGCGGAGGAGCGGCGAGAAATGGGACAAATCGAATAGAATGGCGAAGTGCCTTCTTTTGGTCACCATGTGCGAGTCCTTGCAACTCCGACATCGAGATGGATGATGCAGCCACGATATGGCTAAATCTCATGAAATTGTATGAGGAGTCGGACGGACGATCGCTGTCATGGTTTGACAAAATTAATTATGTCAAGTTCTATAAAGGAAGCGATTGGTGCATGACCATGTAGAAGCGGATGATCAATCTCTTGGAGAGCTCGAATTGGTTGGAGGATATATTGATGGCGTAGTCGAGAATCGATATGATCCTCAATTCTTTGCCCAAGTCTTTTGATGACTTTCGTTATGGAGTAGTCCTTTATGATAAGAGTTATACTCTAGATTCGGTTGCTTGAGAGGACTTAGTGTGGAAGAAAGCAAAATGGGAAAAGGAGCACATGATCTTGACCTAGCACTCTAGGAAGCCCAAAATGTTTTATCGAAGATGAAAGGAAAGTGGAATTCTAGAGATGCTAAGGCTAAAGAAAAGTGGGAGTAATATAAAGGCTCTACCACGGTTTGAAAAAGCAAAGGAGAAGGGCAAATGCTTGAAGTGCGGTGAGGCGGGCATTGGAAGGCCAAGTGCCCTATGCTCGAGGCTCAGTATGCCGTTTGCTTTAATGTGAAACATGTTTAGCGACTTGTTCTACCCATTCTTGGGTAGTAGATCTGGTATAGCGATCATGTTTGTTACACCTTGCAGGGGTTCTGCGGACAAGGGAGGCTGTTTGATGGCGAGATAACGATCTCCATGGGCAAGCAGCGAAAGTCGAAGCATTGCGGTTGGAGATGTTTCTTTATGTTTTGGGACAACGAGTTTTAGTTTTGAAAGGCGTTTTATATGTGCGGATTTTCGGTGGAACCTTGTTTGTTTGAAATTATTTACTCATGGATATTACATTATTTTTGATAGTGGTGTTTCTATCATAAGAAATGGCGAAGTTATACGTGTTGGCACTTTATATAATTAGCTTTATCTATTTACGCAAAACATAATACCTATAACTATGTTGCATCTTCATCAAACCCTAAAAGAAAGTTTTCTTCAGCAAGATGACTCTACTTTTCTACGGCATCTTAGATTAGGTCACATCAATCTAAATAGGATCCAAGGCGGCTAAGAATGGGCGTTGGGTAATCTCACGGTTACTCGGTTCCGGTCTGCGAATCTGTATAGAAGGTAAGATGTCGACCGAGACCCTTCAAGCGAAGGTTATAGAGCCGCGAAATGTTGGAGTTAGTCCATTCGGACTGTGTGGTCCGATGTCCACACAAGCTCGTGGAGAATGCAGTATTTTGTCACTTTCATTGGCGATTACTCGAGGTGCGGATCGTATATACCTTCGCATAAGTGCGAATGCTTTGAAATTCAAAGAGTTTAAGGCGGAAGTGGAGGCGAAGCTAGGTAAAAGTATCAAGTCGCTGCGTTACGATCGCGGTGGCGAATACCTCGATAACGAGTTTATGGACTATCTAGTGAAGTGTGGGATTACATCCCGGCGCACTTCACCGGGACACCTACGACAAAATGGTGTGTCGGGCGAAGAAATAGGACTCTTTTGGAAATGGTTAGATCTATGATGAGTTATGCTACATTGCCTATTTAGATTACGGGGTATGCCTTAGAGGCGGCGGCATACTTGCTAAATCTAGTACCGTCCAAGTCGATCGATAAGACCCTTTTCGAGTTGTGGTTGGGGCATGAGCCGGTTTAAACCACATAAGGATATGGGCGATCCGACGCATCTTTGAACAAGAAGGGCGACAAGTTGGAGGCTAGATCGGCCTTAAGGCTGTTTATTGGCTATCCTAGAGGAGCGAAGGTGGTTTATTCTATAGTCCTAAGGATCGGAAGGTCATTATTAGAACTAATGCCCGATTCTTAGAAGAGGATTATATGAAAATCATAAGTCCAAAGTTGAAATCATTCTTGAGAATTAGAAGATGATCGTATTCCACCACCGATTAGGCGAAAAGTGCGAGATGTCGAGTCTAGTGGGAGGATCGACACGGATACTTCAAGAAATTGAAGTGGGTCGAGTTCAGCAAGTTTGAAGATACCGACCGTACAAGTGGTACCTACATATGCAAGTTGTGCAAGATGAGAACCACAAGTTCTTTGCACCACCGTTGTCATTATGTACATAGCACCTCGTCGTAGTGGGAGGTTGTTTGTCAACCCGGCGATTTATGTTAGTGGGTGAATCGTCGGTTAGTCGAGCGAGCGAGGCAATAATCGACCCATGGACGTAAAGGGTGGAGGCGATACAAGACAATGATGCGAGATCATGAAACTTACGTTTGGGCGAGGTGGTAAAGTCTATGGATTTACCAGTTGCCTAGCGAGAGTTGTGTGTATCGGTTAGATGTCAGCGGTAATGTGGTATTTCTTGCACTTTACGTAGATGACATTCTTCTATTTGGCAACAATGTGAAGTTGTTATCGGGCGTAAAGAGTTGTTTATCGATCAGTTTCAAATGAAAGACTTAGGAGATGGGCGTACATTCTTGGGATCAAGGTTTCAGAGATCGCAAGAGAAAAATGTTGAGCTTATCTCGGGCGTCTTACATTGATAATGTGATTACTCGTTTTAGTATGCGGACCGCCAAGAAAAGTTGCTACCTTTCGGACATGGCGTTCCTTTATCTAAAGGCGATCACCTATGATTGCAAAGGAGATAGAGAAATGAGACAAGTTCCTACGTTTCCGCGTAGGAAGTCTCGTGTATGCAATCTACATACGAGCCCGATATCTATTTGTGCGATAAGCATAGTAACTAGATATCGATCTAACCACGGACAAGCACATTGGATTGCGATAAAGCATATACTCAAGTACACGAAAGGACTCGAGATTATAAGCTAGTTTACCATGCGAGATAGTCTAATGCCTTTGGGTTATCTGAGACTCGGTTTCAAGTGACCGTGATAAGAATAAGTCTACCTCGGACTATGTGTTTACCTTGGGAGGTGGAACCGTATCTGGCGGAGTGCAAGCGGCGATGCATTGCGGACTCTACCATGGAAGCGAATATGTAGCCAGCCGGAGGCTGCTAAGGAGGTTGTATGGTTCGAGAACTACCTCGTGGATCTAGATGTGGTACTGGTTTGCCCATGAGTATCATGGTTTCTTGTGATAACTTTCGGGTGCAATGGCAAACTCGAAGGAATCAGCGATCCACAAGGCAAGCAAACACATAGAGAGAAAGTACCATGTCATCAGAAATCGTTAGGCGAGGGGCGTCTTGATAGCAAAGATTGATCTGACGGATAACCTGGCGATCCATTCACTAAAAACTTGCGAAATAAGTCTCGTCGGGGCGTTAGAGGACTTGAATTGCGCTAGATGGCACCCGCTAAATCACTGCGCAATAAGTCTCGTCGGGGGCGTTAGAGGACTTAATTGCGCTAGATGGCACCCACTTAGAAAACTTTTGTATAAGTGGGAGAAGCAAAGTGATGGTTTTGTTTGTAATAGCTAGTAGAGACACATTGTATACTAAAAGTTTGCTTTAGTATAAGTGGGAGATTGTTGGATTTGTATCTTGAAAGCGGTTTGGTTGAGCTTGTATACAATGTTTCTATTACAACTATTACAATCTCTATCACGAAATGAATACTTGATTGCATATATCGTGTCCCTTATCTATATATAAGTTAGATCATACGATTGTGTAGAAGATCACGAAGTGCGTATGATTGGTCGAGCTTAATGAGATATAAAAAGTTTCACGGTGAGGCGACTTAGGGCGAGTTGTCGGTTTAGGCTGCAGTATAGATAAGAAGTGACTTGACTTAGTTGCTTGTCTATCTTTGATGCGTCTCGGCGTATTGAAGGATCACTGATGAGATGAGTTCTTCTTTCGACCGTCGTGAAGAACCGAGATCTCGGTGACTTACGATAATCTAAACCTCGATAAGGTATTAGGTGAGTATGAGTTGCGACCATCACTTTGACTTGTTATGAGTGAGGTTATATGTTCTAACCAATTCTCCGCGTCTTGGGTGGTGGCGATCTTGTATGTCACGCTAGTTATACATGTCAGTCGTAGTATCCGTTAAGGATGATGGCGTCCTTAAGGAGCTCAAAGGTTTATTGTACTAAACCTGCGAGGTTGAGTTAGCTCGAGTACAATAATAAGGTTGAGTGGTACTACTTAAGAAATGAAGTTATTGTCGTTTTAAGCGATCAGTTGCTATAAATGATTAATGGGCGTTCGATATCTTAAATACGAGGATTCGTAATGTCTAAGTGCAAGCCCGACTCAACCCGGTAATAAAGGGGTAAGTCGGCATTCTTTCTCTAGTGGCATGATCGAATGTTTATAAATTAATTTATGTTACGGGCTGAACATAAGATAATTAATTTATTTGAGGCCCGTCTTTATTCCTTGCATTTGATCCACAGGTGGCCCATCGGGCCCATAGCTTATGAAAATCGGTCCCTATATCTCTCTATGGCAAGATTTTATTCTCTTTATCCTGAGGATATAATTATATTTATGGTATATGCATAGATCCTTTCCATATAAGATTATGGTAATAATCTTGAGAGTATGGAAATAATCTGAAGTATGGAAATAATCCTAAGAGTATGGAAATAATCTGAGTATGGAAATAATCCTAAGATTATGGTAATATTCCATATAGGATTATGGTAATATTCCATATAGGATTATGGTAATATTCCATATAGGATTAAGGTAGTGCATTATAAATATAAGGTATGAGATGAATGCTCATTAATCCCACATAATTTCGAAATTCCCATAGTTCTTGGGAGAGATTTTGAGACCATCTTAGAGCATTGGGTGATTTTCGAAGCATTCTCCATAGATCGTCCTCACTCGGCGTTGGAGATTGGGCAAGCGGGATACTGATCCGGAAGGTCAAAGCACGAGTCTCGACCGTTCAATCCGTTCATCCGTTCGATCCACCTCGGCGGATCGAAGGTAAACACGAGAAAAACCCCAGCGTGTTGCGATTAATTATATAGGCGCATGCTAGGTTTATAATCAATGTATGGTGAATTAAACACCCAGATGGATCCTCGGGCGAGGGTTAACATCGTTTTCCCAACGACGAAAGGGCACGTGTGGGTGTGATATGAAAATCGTTTATATGATATGATGTGATTGATGTGATCACGTATGGTTGATGTAAGTCTATGTGTTTACATAGCAATGTATTGTTGATTGAAAATCTTGTTTATTTTGATAAGCGAGTGCTTATGTGAACTCTGTATTTGCTTACGTGATTATTATGATAAATATTGATATTGATATGGATATGTGTTGAAATGAACATGTGTATGAGACATGAATACCCGGATATTTGGGATGGTAAAGGAAGCGTGAATATTTGTTGTTGTTTATGGTGAACTAACATGTAGGTTTATGGATATTGATGGCCCGGACAACGTTGGTTAAGATCTCACGAGAATGGATGAGTATATCCGTAAATTCGGGGAATGTGCCGGAATATTCATGAGCCATTGGGAGTATTTACGGGAAGATTTGTTGGGTTATGGAGAAAGGTTCGAGATAGTGGGAAAGTGTCGAATCTGAGGCCTACTATCGGATGGTGAAAAGGCTACCGGCAGGTTGGCAACCATGGGCGGCAGGACATGTGTTGTTGAGCGGGATCTATCACGAGGCACCTTACCTTGGACTTTCTTGAGTTATTTGCTCGAGTATGGAGGCGGTGGGCGAGACCACCAGTATACCATCCGAGGAGGATGTGGTTGCGAGACACCCTCGAGGACCGATCGGATCGATGATAGGGATGATGTTCCCGAAGAGCGTTGGGAGAACAACCATCAATCGAGCGATCACCGGTGCAACAGGATACACGGTCACTACACCTCCATCGGCGATCCTTACCTTGGGAGGATCAGGAACGACTTTGAGGCGGGAACTTCGGGGCGAGAGGTATTGTCCGTCCGGCGGTGGTACGAAGAAGCCCGGATCGGGATCTTCATGCCACCGAAGCGTGTCGGTGGCATCGGGGAAAGGCGACTACGAGGAAGAAGAGGAGGACCCGGATGAAACGAGGAGGATAGTGAGGATTCGGAGGACGGTGATCGGATAGCCGATGACTACGATGGTCGGGCACATTGAGGAAGACAGCGCGAGGCAGGACTCGAGCACGGCTTTCACGATACTCGAGCAATCGAGCACGGCTTGGATGGGATCATACCCGAAGAGGCTTGCTTCCATGCGGGATCGCTTTTACGGCGGCGGCCAATTGACCACGATTGGAAGGAAAGGAAGATGAGGAGGCAGAATGGAACCAGCTGGGACTAGCGAGGGAGTAGTAGGCGGATATGGAGGGCGAGGATCTAGGTAGTCGGTGTGTGCGGTGGCGATCGCGATCGCTAGAAGCATGGACGAGCGGCGTCTTTGGCGATGGCCGGTCGATTCTTTTGCTCACATCGACCTTTTGGTGACATACCACGATCTTGTATTTTGTGATCCTTCATGGACCTTTGAATATTCTTGATACTAGCATTTGTCTACATGACGGGATGTTTATGTTTGATGCTTATATGTGATATGAGCTATGCCGTGATGATATATGATCTATGTGATGTGATGATAATGTTATGTGAAATGCATAGCGATGATATGTTGTGAGTTGCATGATTATATGTGATCGTGCGTGATATGTGATATATGTGATGATATGTGATATGGGTGATGATATATGTTATGCGAAGATACCGGTTATCTATCGCGGCGTTTCTAATGTTTGAAGCGTCGATGCAGAATGCGAGAACAAGGAATCGGAGGAACAATAGCGTGGAAGAAGCCCGAGAACCACCTTTGGTTCGATGACATGCGATCGAGAGTTTTGTGACGAGAATCCCTACATTCGACGGTCTCGGCGAACCGATCGGCGAGGCTGGATAAGATCCACGAAAGGATCTTGAATACATCGGTGCGAAGAAGCGAGAAAAGCTGAATGCGTGATCTTTCGACTAACCGATGAGGCTGATTTACGGTGGGAATCCGTGAGAAGGACTACAACACCGGAGACGATGGGCAAGGTATCGTGGGAAGATTTCGAGGAAGAACTCATGGAAAAGTATGTGCTGGCGTTTACGGTGAGAAAGGCAAAAGCAGTTACGGAATCTTAGTCGAGGAAGAAGGGCGGTCACGAAATCGATCGCTCGTTGATAAATGCGTCACGTTATACTACGTGCACAGTTGCTTGAGGCTGCCGGGCGACGAGTTCGAGAGAGGACTCGGCCGAGATCGAATTTCGCTCGTCGATCGGGGAGATCGGCGTATCGCGATCATGAACCGGGCATTAAACATTGAGTCGATGTTGCCCGGAAAAAACGATGCCACCGGACAGCCATCGGCGGAGGAAGGTAAGAGGAAATGGGAAGATCGGGAAAGCAATCGGTGTTCGAGGAACGGGCGGTCGATGATTCCAATCAAGGCATTGAGAGAAAAGCGACCTTGGGAAGGAATTTCCAACCCGTGCGGTGGAAAAACCTTGGTGCCGAAATGCCAATGGAATCATTTCGTGAGTGCGAGGCAAGGTAGCACCGAGTGCTATCGTTGTAAATCTGGACATTACGCTCGAGATTGTCCGTTAGGAGGCCGGCGGTGCAGCGCATGATGGCGACATCGGCTCATGAGCGAGAATCATGCTCGTAGAGGACAAACAACGGGCGAGGAGGTCACCTAGGCGACAAACCAAAGGCCACATGACAAGCAGGGTGTGCGCGCTTGAATCGGAGGAGCTCAAGCTCCGAAATCTTGCGGTATAATCCATATGAGTGATATACCGTTTTAAGCTTTGTTCGATCTGAGAGCCTCAAGTATTTCTTTGAACAAAGAAGTGAACATGAGGCAAAGGAGATGGCTAGAGTTGGTAAGGATTATGATTGCTCTGCTCGGTTATCACCGGGAAAAGCCAGATGTCGTAGCGGATGCTCTTAGTACATAGTCGAGGCGAAGTTGGGATATCTTCTTCTGTGAGAAAGAGCTTATTAGAATTTGAAGCTCGGCTGGAAGTGATTCATCCGGAATCGGTGCAGAGGATTCATCGCGACTTTGACGGTGAGCCGGATCTAAGAGAAGCCATCGTGAGTCTTGTGAGGAGGCGAATTCTGGAGAAGATCGTTTGAAAGCAAGCTAGAAGATAGCAAGGGTTTCACGGAAGCAAAGGATAGCAGCTACTATTAGGAAGGTTATGTGTGCCACTCAATAGGAATTGAGAGATAAAATCATGAGTGAAGCTCATGAGGCACCGTATCTGACTCGTCAGGAGGCACCAAAATGTCTGAGAGACCTTAAAGGAACTTTTGGTGGGAAGGGATGAAAAAGGATGTAGCAGCGTTTGTGGAGCGATGTTTGGCTTGTCGACAAGTGAAAATTTGTACACCAGCGTCCGTCGGGATTGTTGCAACCGTTACCAATCCCAGTGGAAATGGGATCATATCGGTATGGATTTTGTGGTAAGTTTTCCAAGGTCGACAAGAGGAAACAACGCTATATGGGTTGTCGCCGATGGTAGCGAATCGACTCATTTCTTACGATCCGGATGGCGTGCGGGTTAGATAAGCTTGCTCGACTACGTCGAGGAAATCGTGCGTTTACATGGTGTGCGGTATCGATTCGTCGGATCGTGACCGAGGTTCGCGTCGAGGTTTGGAGAATGCGAGGAAGCCATGGGGACAGGAAATTGAATCTTATGCGGCATTCCATCCTCAAGCGGACGGTCGATCGGAAAGAGCGATTCAGGTTTTGGAAGATATCTTTGCGGCGATCGTGGCGACGAGAGGAGAGTGGGAAGAGATACTACCTTTGGTGAGGTTTGCCTATAACAATAGTTATCGAGGCCACCAGGAATGGCTCCCTGTAGGCGTTATGCGGAAGGAAGTGTCGATCGCCACTTTATTGGGATGAAGTGGGCGAGAGGAAGATGTTAGGACCGAGATGGTTCAGCAGGGCGGTCGAGGTTATCGATCGAGATCAGCGAAGGATCGAGGAAGCGCAAGGCAGCGAAGTCCTATGCGGATGAGCGTCGTCGGATCTTGATTCATGATCGGAGATCGCGTTTTCATAAGGTTTCCCGGCGAGGAGGAGTCGTTCGTTTTGGGAAGCGAGGTGAGATTCGACAGGGTTCGTTGGACCTTTCGAAGTTCTCGAGAGAATAGGCCCGTTGCCTATAGGTTAGCTTTGCCGCCCGACGCCGGAGATGTTGTGGCGTGTTTCACGTTTCGGTGAGAAAATGCGTGTTCGACCGAAACACGTGATCAAGCATGATCAGTGATTCTTGCTCGGGATGCGAGTTACGAGGAAGGCGGTGGCTATCTTGGAGCGAGAGTCGAGGAATTGAGGAACAAGCGATTAGTTGGTGAAGGTGTTGTGGAATCACCACGGAGAGGAAGAAGGCTACGTGGGAGTTGGAAGACAAGTTCGGGGCTCGATGCCTGAGTTGTTTTCTCACGTGTTTGAAATTCGAGGGCGAAATTTTTATAAGGAGGAGGATGTAATACCCGTCTTTTAAACACATTTTGCATGGCGCGTTTTTCGAGAAAGGTCGAAGGTTGACTTTTTGTTTCGGTGATCGGCCGTCACGAAACCTCGAGGCGTTGTGAAGAGTGTCTTATGATTCATGGACACTAAGTATCTGGGTTTCGACCACCCATGAAGGTTTGGCACTCAGGAAGTTATCAATAGGACTTTTCATTGGTCTTTTAAAGCATATCTTGTTTATAGTCATTGTGTAGGTATTTTATTTACGTGTCCATGGGTGCAAGTTTGCTAAATTTGGAGTCCGTTTGCAAAGTTGCGTCGCTTTTTGCGTTTTCGAAAAAGTAGCTGCTTAGCATTGCGACTGCTGACCACCTTTCCTATAAATAGGAGGCTAGGGCGCTTCATTTTCAGCGTTCATTTGCTTCCGTCTCTGTGTTTCACGGAAGGCGAGCGAGGCTCAGGTCTGTTCTTGAGGCTGGAGGAGTGGGGATCGGTAGGGAGGCTCGTGGCCAGCGCCATTCTTGGCTCTTGCGAGCCCACCGCCGATCAACCACCCAGGCAGCCGTTTTCGGGTTTGTCCTTTTCTTGTTTTGATTCCGCCTTTTAGTAGATCGTATAGCATAGAACTCGGGATTCTAAAGGGGCGAGGCAGGGAAAAGCGGCAGAGGCTTGGCGAGTTAGCCAAGCCGCCACCGCAGATTAGCTCACGCCCGCCAGTGAGCTTGTTGGCCGCCGATTGGTGGCCGACGAGCCACTGCACAGCTCTGGGTCCTTTGGTTTTGAGTTAGGGCTATGCATTCTACTAAAGTACCGATTCCGTTTTACATTTTTAGCGTTTACGCATGTCGGGATGTTTTCCGTTGCTTGAGTTTTCTAAAGGAAGTACATGCCGGGTTATCCATTTTCAACGTCGTTTGTCATTCCATGTTAAATGGATTATGCATATTGCTTATGTTTCCACTTTCATGCATCGATTTTGGATGGTTTATCCTAGATCGAGGATAGGCATCGATTTTTGAAACTTCTTATTGCTAAGATTTGAGTCGACTTGCATGCATGCATATTTTGAAGGTACCTATTATAGGTCTTGATGCCTGAATATATTTCCCATACGCATCGAGTTGATTTGAAAACCGGAGAGTGCGAAATGTGGGTTCGGAAAGTGAAAACCCTAATTTTGCTACGATCGTCGTTTGGATCACGTTATTGCTTTGCTTTGTGGGAAGTGACCCCAAAAGTTGTTCCGTCTTGTTACGGTACCTACGGTCGATCGGTGAAGTCATCGGATCCGTAGATATCTCGGTTGGCGTTTTAAATCTGTTCGGGTTGGGTTATATATGCTTATTTTGAGTTATTTACTCGATATTTCAAAATAAAACATATGCGCGTAAAATGTTTTTGTGAAATTATTCTTGTTCTCACGATCCAAGATATGGTTCTATCATGGTTGTGCGGATCTCTACCGGTGGGTTGATCACCGTCTTGAGTATTGATCATAAGGGGATAGACCCGAACACGTGGTTATGGTTACGAAGGGGATGAACCCGGAAGTCCACGGAAATGGTAATGAGGTGGTTATGGTTACGATGGGGTTTGACCCAGAAGTCCACACAGTTAACTTGGTGGATACGTTAGGGCGTGGGCCATTGGATATGTTAGGGCGAATGAATGTCATGTGATGGGCTGGCGGGATCGTTCCGGCCGTGGTTCATGGTTCTATGATGGGAATACTTGATAATAACGGATCGGTATCGAAAAATGGAAAAATCTATTTTGCTTACTTAGAAGTGGATTTACGTTTTAAAACCTTCTAAGGTAAGTGCTCTAAACACTGACCTCATGATTCTTTTGATTTATGATAAAACCCGGTGAGTCGCTAGTACTACTTTAAACTCTTTTCAAATCTTTTCACGGATGGAGGAGAATTTTGGGCAGGCGGCCGAGGGTGGAGCTGGGTTCTTCATGCTATCTTCCATGATGTTGTGTTATATCGTACTCACGATAATTATGTATTCTTGTCCCTTATTTGCTACGGTTGGGAACAAGATTTATTATATTATTCTTTGTGAGTCTCGTCTGAGCATGCTATGTGGTTGACGGTCTAGTTGATAGGATGTAATGCTATTTTGCCTTCTTGCATTACTTATAATAAACCAAGATCATGTTTTACGAGGTTATGTTATCGATATTATTACATTGGTGGATTGTTTGTACCTCCCACGCCGGGATATGTCCTAGTTATAGAGGAGATCTTGCCCGTTCATGGTAACATCTTCTTATCATGTATGTTATATGTGTCCTAACCACGACTGTAACCCCTAATCACGCGCATCGTGCCTTCCTCGGGAATTGGGCGTGACACAAGTGTTGCGAACCTAAGTGATCCTAAGTTCAACTCTAGGTTCGGCGAAATCATGTGATCGTAATCCTCCCTATGGGTGAAGAGATTCTCTATCACGATTTGCTTTTATAGCACTAAGTCCCAGCAGATCTCGCATGATTTTGCTATGGGTCGACACCGTGTAACAATACTATTACGGTATGTTGAAGGATTCCCATACTGCCGGGTTTCCCTGGTCTGTTAGATTCGCCATGGTCTGGCGTATGCCTTTGGGGTAGCTACGGTGACGTTGTGCTTGTCTTTCTTTGCTGTTTATTCTTTGTTTATGCTGTTTTCTTGGCGTTGCCGTGGTGGTTGTTGTCTTCGTTCTTGGGTGGTTGCCCGCTCTGCTGCATTGTTGTTGTGGTTGCGGTTGTGGCGGAGGTTGTTGCCATTGTTGTGGTTGTTCTTTATTGAGGTTGGGGTTGAAATTGGATAGCCCCTGGTTGGACATTGCGGGTTGGTTCGGCCTTCATTTTCGAGCGTACCCCGGGCAAAAGTTTGCATAATGTCCTTTCATTCCACACTAAAGCAGTTCCGCTATCCGCCATGCACATTCCGTGTGCATTTTTCACCTTTAGCGCGGAAGAGCCCTTGCTTCTTGTGGACCTCTTGTTGGAGGAACAATCTTGACTTCCTCCATCCTTGTCCTTGATTTCTTTGTACTCCTTGCCCTTTTTGTTTATTATTCTGTTCTCAAAATTTCCCTACTCTTTTACTAAAACTTGTATCCCATTTCCTCTTTCCCTTGTCCATGTATTACGGTGATGTCGGCTTATCGTCGGCATTCTTTCGATGTCGAGCTCGTGTGGAAACCTCTGTATAGGTCATGTCTCCAAGACCGGTGAGAGACATTCTTATTCGGCCTTAACGACCTAAATTTTACGCCATTTTAGGTCCGTGTCCACTTGATCCGGTGCATATCTAGATATCTCGTAAAATGTGCGATCGTGTCGATTCACATCTTTTCACCTTTAACAAGAAAAATTAGTGTTCCTTCTTCTTCTTGTAACTTTTGGTACATACTTATCGTACATTTCTCTTTTAAAATCTTCCATGTTAACTCTTCCATACGCTCTGCTGTAAAGGTTTTCTTCGGCCTCCACGGAAATCGGAGTCCATTCAAGGAATATTACACATGGATCGTTCTGTGTTGTGCACCTTAAAGGTGAAAATCCTTTCAATAGTTCTCGTCCTTTGACATCTTACGGACTACCTTCCCATTGAAAGTAAGAGGTTTTGTCTTAAGAATAATTCCTCTATCCTGCGATCGGGTTGAGGTGGAGGTGGTTGAGTATATTCTCCTCTTCTTGCTCGGGAGTTCTACCTCTTCTCCTAGGTGCCTTTGCCCTTACTCCTCGTTCGGGGTCTTGTCTAGGAGGCGTTACATTTTATAAAATACATCATTAGTATCATGCATCATTTTATAACTTGAATATGTACAATATTATCATTGCCTTATTGGAAAATAACTTAGATAAAACATTCCATCATTCATACACAATTTTGTTGCAAAAGCCCTCTCGGGTCATATATATATAATGGCAAAAATACCGTATGCAAAGTACTTGTGATCATGAGTCATTACACGAGGATTACTTACATGTTAATTTTCAAAACATTTGAAAAGAGCCATACACATATCGACTTACAAGGCTTTACAAAAATAAAATCATGCACAATGGCTTTATAGCCTTACAAAATCAGTTTCCAAATCATCCAGTTCTTTAAAAACATAAATAAAACATACATAAGATAAATAACATAATCCTTCAAACTTTTACATCAACATCAACTCCTCGAGTCTTCCTCGTCCTCATCGGGATCCTCTTCCTCTTCATCCGAGTCATCGTCTGGCCATATACTCTAGAGGGTGGGTCGAGCGCCATTACTCTCTACCATGGGAATATCCCGGACCATAATCTACGAATCGGATGTAGTGTCATGGTTGGGTTATAACAATCAAGGTACATCACACTTATCCGTCTTGTCGGCGGAAACTCTCATTGGCGGTAGGGGTGCTGCCATCGGTGGTAGGCGGGAGTGGTGAGCATACGGGGTGTCAAACATCGAAGGAGGAAAGCAGGGCTCCCAGCTCTGGGTCGGCTGCTCCGTCCGCTGGGCAGTGCGCCTCATCAATCGATATCGGGCCCACCAGGTGACTATCCGTGGAACCTCGGTGTCTGACCACTCGGTGACTCATCACGCCATGTGTACTCCGTGGAGGAGATAAGGTCCTCGGTCTTTGCGCCGTAAATCTATACACATATGTCGGTGGGCATGAACACGGCTAAATCGCTCTATCGGTCATATCCTCGATCGCCACGGTAGATATAGTCTCAGAAACTTCCGAGCATAGTCTTCCATTACATGGGAGTATGGTGAAGGCGTTTGATGCCATCGTGATCCGTCACGCCATATGCTACAGCGTTCCTCCACGATCTAGGTAGTACATCAAGAACTCTCCAGATCTTGCACATCCGCTTTCCCGATAGATCGGATAGTCTCCTCGGGAGTTGGGTGGTCTATCCTCCTCCTAATATAGCGCATTTCCTCCATCGGTCGCGATCAAAACTAATGTCGGTCACTACTAATTCGATAGCGAGATAAGGTAGCTTAGTACATCGGTTAAGCAACTAGAAAGAACTATTCAATCTATAAGGAATAAATACTAACGATTAAAACACAGGATCATGACACTCTTAGTCTACCTAGGAACAAAACTCCTAATGCTATTCTAAGATATACGAGATACCATAGGTTTTACGCTCTAATTAAAACTCGAGCTAAACTTTAGCCAGCCTCTTATTACAGGAGCGGAAAAAAATTTTAACCCTTCATAACAAATGAAGTTCAGTGTGTCGAGGTGCGGTGAAAACCAGCGTAAGCGGAGTCTAACGAAGAATGCGATTAAGATAAATTTACTGCGGTGCAGAAAATTTTGCGATCGTAACAAAATTTTGAAAATGCCCGCGAAGTTGTGCCGCTATGGCTGCTGCCGTAGTATAACTATTACATCCGTATTCGGGTTGATGCTTAACATTACGAAATCCAAGTCGGCATTCACGGTTTGAAATTGTGATTGTGGTCGCTTAAGTTTAGCGGTGATGATGACATCAATCCTCTTCACTCTTGTGGTCAGCGTCGTTCTCGATCATCTTCGTTCCACTCTGCGTTCGAAACTAAAACTAAAGTCACATTCATGCTTCCTATCATTCTTTTGTTTTCTTTCATTATGTGAGCATCTTCTTTATATCTCGTTCTTCTCAGAAATAGCATATCTAGTTATCAATATAAATTTCATGATTCATAATATAACCAAAACAACATCATAGCTCATTCATACATATTTGTACATATCATCTTGCTTCCATACATTCGTCTTTAATCGTCATGATTCGTTTCAAACATACATTTCAACAACCAATTACATTATCATTACTATTCAATTTCAAAATTTATTTTATTTTATTTTACTTTATTTTTTTTTATTTTTTTGAAAATCTTTACTCTAACTTTTCATTTCCATCATCATCATATAACTTTCCCTTTCCTTTTCTTCAAAATCCTTTCAAACTTGATCATCATATAAATTCTTTACTTAAGTTTAAAAGAAACTAGTTACCTTTTCCGGTTGAGCTCGATGTGATGGAGTGTTGAGGATAGCGATAGATTTCTAGAGTCGGTGATTCGATCTAGACTTAATTTTAGAAGGAATTTGAGTTTAAAACAGCGACTCGATACCACTCTGTCGCGACCACACTCGGGATAACCGGGTGAGCGGACTAGTACTAGGAATAGTATTTATGGATCGCGGAAGACTATTACAACAAGGCATCACATGAAATATAATACTTGGATCGAACATACATTTATAACATCTCGGACCAAAGGTTTAGGCCAGATCCCGAAGGATATTACGATCGAAGGACTTCATAGTTCATATTATCTTATCATCGAGACATAAAATAAAATAGTTGAGTTGCGGCGGAAAGTGTGAATACATATATGACGATATGTATTCGAGGTTAACAATTCTAACAAAATATCGAGGACATTGGACTTTCAACACTCTCTATCCTCAACATCGAGCTCGACTGCACGTTTAAAACAAACATGCAGATAAGTACAAAATTTGCACCAGTGGACTCTTGCAAAACATTTTATTTTCTTGAATTACTTGCTAATATTATGGTAAGACCGAGGTTTTAGTTGAAAATTGCGACTACTAAAATATTTTCATCGATTCATAAAATTGCTTGGCGAGCATTTTACGGTGTGTATGATCTATATCATATTATCATTCCATCATATTATCATAGTAAGTCGTGAGGCCCTCCTCTACGACACCTGACCGACGTGAATTTTCCTTCTGACTGCAGTCACCATCGGTGTACCACGTTAATCTGGCCGGTATAAGCCTTGGCATAGGATCGATATCGATTTTCATTCATAAGTTGGGAATAACCCAACAACATCACATTTCGTGTCATTCTCATGGATAGGATACAAACACAAGCGTAAATATTTTGGCGGTGTCATTTAAACAATTTTATCGATAGTTGAAAATGCGTAAACAAAGGCGTTGAAAAGAGCGACAAAGTTGTTACATTTGGTAATAAAGCCACACGAAAACTATTGTTAGTCCTGCGTTCGTTGACTCGTCGGCGTCCGGTGCAGTCGTCGGCGTCCACACCTTTATATAAAGGATGTTTTAGTCGTCGTTTACGTGATTGAGACTTCTGAAAGTCTATAATAAGATTCGATATTTTATATCGATATAAATTGAATTCATAGCAATTGATCGTTTCTCAAGCAGTAACATCTTAACATTTCTGTTCTTAATAGAGGCGAGATACATTTAAAATTACCATTTACCCTCTTGGTAATTGGTTCAGCGTTTTCTCACGTTTTCGATTTACGACTTCAAACATGAAATCTTTTCATATCAATGTGATTTGATTAGCAAAGCGATACGGTTTCGCATATTGGCGTATTTATCGAACATATTTAGATTCGTTGATTTCAAAAGTCGACAATTTTGACTTTTCTTAGTAATTAATTACTAAGTCATACTTTAATATTAAATTCTCATGAAAATCAATTTCCAATTGATTTCTTTTATAAACTGTTTTAATATGTTTAAAAATAATTTTTAAACATATAATCCATTATAATTAATGAATTTAAGGTTTAAAATCCTTATTAAATTTTAAAAATAGCTCCGGCTATTTTATATTTTATATACTAATTTTTTGAAAATTGCTTATAATTTCCAAATATGTCTAAAATAATATTAGACATATAATTTATTAATAAACTTGATTAAAAGGATTTAAAATCCAAAATCTAAATATTCTCGGTAATTATAAGAAATTACCAAATAATGCAAATTTTTTCTAATTTTATATAGTGTATTATTATACACTATGGTCATTAATATGTTATAATATCATTCAAACAACCTTGAGCATGCCTTATTGATTTCATAAGGTCGGCATTTTGAAATAAAATGCCCAACAATTTTCTAAAATTTAAATAAATTACTACAAGGTCCATACATTAGTCTATAACATATTTATAATACATAACCCATGATATAGTAATTTTATACCATATGAAATAGGTGTATATGTCTGTTATTTCACAATGCACATCAAACATTTAAATAAAAATTTCCAACAATTATAACATGCTTATAAACTATATTGTAGTAACACTACATCATAATAAATATCAACACCAATTTATTCATCACCATAGTGAGCTTAGCTCTCGGTTTATTTGAATAAAATATGTAATTGATTTTCAAGATTTCCAATAACAACATAAAATGCATAAAACATATTCTAAGCTAATAATTTAGCATTGCATGTACTAAATAAAAATCACAATTAACTTATATATATATAAGCTCTCGGTTTTCCTTAATATTCCATATAGGAATGTTTCAAAATTTCTAATTAAAACATATAGTGTATAATTCACATCCTAGAACAATAATATACTATTGATGTCATAACATAAAATCATACATCAATGTATACCAATACATACCTCACGGTTCTTTTGAAAAAAAATGGATAGGATTTTCTAAAATTCCAAACAAGTGGTTATGGACTCACATAACATCATAGATCACTTCTATGTAATTGCATGCCTTAAATAAAATTAATCACCATATACACATATATAGGTCTGGTCCATTTAAAAGAAATAGATAGAAATTTCTAAAAATTCTAATTAAATCACTATAGATTTTCATAATATCATAGAGTAATTATATGTCATTGCATGTCTCATATAAAAATCATTTATCATAGAACTATATATATAGTATTTCGATCATATATAAAAATATAGCAAGTTTTCTAAAAATTTCCAACAAATTGTTATGCACTCTTAATTCATCACAAATCGATAATATTACATTGCATGTACAAAATAAAGTCATACATCTACATATAATTTTTTATATATCTCGGTTTAATAAGAACATTGGCATTGATTTTTCTAAAATTTTCAAATACATACTATAGATACATATAACATCATAGATAATAGATTGAGTCAAATAATTTCTCAAGCTCTAAGCCATTTCAAACATTCTCATACATGTTCACATAAATTTTAAAATATTAACCAAGCTTTAAAATAGCATCTATACATCCTTAGAACATAGAATACTCATAGATTCATAGGTTTTTGAGGTTAGATCATACATGCAAGTCATTTAAAACAAGAACACATACAAAACCTTTTCTTATCATCTATGCAATGAAATAGCAGTATCACCAACAAAGTTCATCAGAACACTACGAGAACTAAGCTATTTTTGAAAACTTTACAAGGATTCAAGAACAACAAGCCTTTGTTTGATTCCTACCTTGGATATATGGATTAATGGAATAATGTCCAAGGTTTACATGATAAGGAAGAAAGAGAAGATTTAAGCTTGGTATGGGAGGAAGCTCTCGGTTGCGAGAAAATGGGGGAAGGAAGAGTGTTTTGAGAGAAAATGTGGAGAGTTGGGAGAGAGATAGGGGATTGAGTGTATTAGTTTTGGGAGGCTTGAGTGTTGTGAAAATCAGAATAATCCCCACTATACCCTGTGTCTCGGCCTCTCTACCTGAGGGAGCATCATGTCTATATTTTATTCCTATAGTGGAGGTTAATCATTGTTTTCTTACACATAAATCTTCATGAAACTAGCTAAATATATCATTAGTGGGAGATTTAATGCTATAAAATCTGAAGTATATAAGATACATACACAGAGTGGAGAAATAAAATAATTGACTTTGTATAGATAGAAAAATGGCTCTCGGCCATTTGGCCAAACTATAGGTTAAAATTTTTATTTCATGTCATTAATAGGTATATACACCATGGTATATGATTTAGATGATGATTAATATCATAGGATATTTAAAAGATGTTATTGTAATGAAAACCACAGTTTTGAGAACTTAGGGTTTTCGAAAATTAAGTTGTGATGTTTATTAATTCTAATGTTCAAGCATTAATTAAATGCTTAATAATACTTTAATATCATTTAATAATCATAGGAAATAATTTCCTATAATTTCTTGATCATTAAAACCATCGTTCGTTTAATCTCTAGCGTTGGCGTTTGAAGCGTCTCAAGCGTTACGTGTCGACTCATCTTGAAATGGTCGTAATAATTTCGTAATCACTTTACTAATATAATTCATTAATAAAGGAATAAAATTCTAAGCTTGATTGCTTTGAAAATTTTATGAAATTTCATTGTCGATTAGCGTAAGCGTTAAAAAAAGCGCGAAAATGTTATAGCCTTTGATTCTTAAATTCACGATTTTCGGTGAATTTATAACGAAATTCTGGTGAAATTCTATTTCGGGTTTTAAAAAAAGCGTGATTAGCTTTTAAAATTACGGTTAGTTATTAAAAATGGAGTTGACAAATGAGCAGGCGATACAGCAATCGCGCTCGTCTTGCGGCAACCCGTCGCCAGCGTGCGATCGGCGCCCAGCCAGCGCTCGCGCCCGCATACCCGCCGCCAATCTTGCCCGCGCGTACGGCGCTGGCCGCGGCTTGCCCGCCTCGCTCGTCCGCCAGCGCCTGCCGGCCTTAGCGCCCGCGCCTCCCGTCCAACCAGCGCCCGGCGCCCCGCACTCGTGCGCCCACCTCTCCGGTCGTGCTCCCGCTGCCTGCGCCCGCTCCGTGTCAGCCGGCGCTCCGCGTCGCCAATGAGCTGGATCCCAACTTCGCGCACCTCGCGATGCCAATGCCCGGCGTTCACCCACACACCGCTCACTTCCAATTGCCCTCGCTCGCCGGCGTTCATGTTCATCTGAACATTTTCTCAACGGTATTTCATCGACCGGCGCTCGCGCCGTTTAATATATATATATATCGTGCTTGGGTGTTCGGGAGTTCTTTTTCTTTGGGAGCCTTCCGGCAACAAAGATCGAGACAATGATTAGAGTTTTATTTCTTGTTTTCATTCCTTTCGATTTACGCTTTCGATTTATGTTGGATTAGTCTTTACTTTTCATTCCTTGTGATCTCTTGATTCATGATTATTGTTGAATTCAATTTATATTGTGAGATTATTGTTGATTTAATTTGTAATGATTTCCTGCTTTCGATTAATTCATGTTCTTGTTGGATGATTGATTATTATGGTTTATTTGCAATTAGATTGAGATTAGGTTTGTGAACCCTAAGAATGGGATTCTATTGCTTTTGTTTATCGCTTTCGTTTCTCTTTCATAGTTCAACTAGGATTGACAACCCCGGTTTAGATTTAATGCTTTATTAGTTTGCTCGGGTTGACAACCTAGCTTAGGTTCTTGTTTATTTTACGTATTTCAATTCCGTATGTTTGAACCTGTTGGTATTAGAATGTTTAGGATTTAATTGCTTTATGTATGCGACACGAACAATAGCCTGTTAAGTTTTCCTTGAGAGCGACTTGGGTTAACTTATCACGCTACAATTACCTAAATGCGATTGCGAGTAAATTTGAGTGTGTTTTGGCTCGATCAATTTTGCGCGTTCTTTGGTGAAAACTTTAGGCGTATTGTTTGTGTTGTTTATTCTGTTTCTTTCCGTTACTGTTTGGTTATTTCTCCCCGGTGTGTGTGATCTTGTTTTTGTTGTTGGTATACGTTAATGCGGGGTACGGTATGCGAATATGGTCAAACAAGGGGGAGAGAAATAAATGTATTGGGCAAATTCTTCTTACGAAGAAGGGCCGGTTCGACCATGTTGAGGATATCCGCTTGTTTATGAGCAACAATATGGTTCGGGGTGGAATAACCAATTTCGAAATGGATTCAACAACGAGGATTATTGGGATCCACAATGACCGTCTCGATGACTCGGGATGGTGGGAACCTGAACATGATTATGGATGGTGTGATCCCGTCGGCCTAACCTCGCGACAGCGAGTGGTACCACCCGCAAGGTATTTTCACCACCACCCACACCACCTCGGAGTATCCGTTGGATGATATGGATGATTGAGTCGAATCGCCACCAGCGGTTGGATCTTTGCGACACCAAAATTAGTGCAGAGGGATTGGAATTGATGGTGAGGAAATGAGCGAGTTGTTGCAACAAGATGCAATAGGGGGCCTCAAGCTCCCCTATGAACTCGAGCGACCGACCATCGAGTTCGCCGTCGGAGGATATGGGTGCATCGTTCATTCAGTTACCGGTCAAGTTGGATCTTGAGGCGACTCTTGGCGTTTAGAGCGCGTGTGGGACTGATGGTGAGAAGTTGGTTAAACACTTTGTCCCGAGGATAAATCACTTTGTCTATACAACTGTTATGTGTTCTACATTCCTAGCCACGTCATGACGATCTCTTGATTTGCTAAATATAGGGTTATGATTGGGGCAGAGAGAGGCGGAGGAAATCAAAATAACCCTATATGCTGATGATAAGTTGTTGTTATAATTACAATAATTTGAGATAGTAGCATTAAAGCGTGGAACTAATTCGATTCCTTATTCCTCACATCATTTTGAACTATTTTGAGTTGTTGTAGACTATTAATTATTTCGTAATATGTCCCGTGGTCACCGCCATCCCAATTTTCAGCCTATAAAAGAATAAGTGTTGGAAGAGAAGAAGATTACATAGAAGAAATGCTTACAAGCTCAGCTTTGTTGTTGTAAGTTGTTGTAATTATAACAACAACTTAACAAATTATTGTAATTAGTTCCACTCTCGCTCTCTCTCGCCCATCATACGTTTCTTATTTTGATTTCATCTGCTTTCAATGGGAAATTACTTGTATTTGGTGTCTTAGGACTCGAAGAATGACTGTGTCGAAAGGTATGCCCGAATTGTGGCGAAGAGGTTAGTGTGAAAAGTTCACCAACCAATTTACCATCGCTTTTATAGCTAAGAATATGATTCCTACTTTGCATTTCGAGCTAAAGCTTTAGTGATTATATTACATTATTTGCAGTGTTTGCATTTGTTAGATCCGATTGGTCCAATCATTCCCACATAGGAAGAATGTCAGTATGTGGAAGTCTTCGAATTCGTAACAAAGGTTGAGTTGAGTTATATATTTCGTAAGTATATTGATGAATTTTCTTAGTTTGAAGGCATATAGTTCGCTTTAGTTTGAAATATAATGTAGAGCTAAAATTAAGAATTTTGAAACCGCAAAACACAATCTTATAAAGAGCTAAAATTAAGAATTTTGGGACTTCAAAACACAATCTTATAAAGAGCTAGAATTAAGAATTTAAACGATATGAAGCACTCTTGAGAATGCTTTGTCTCATTTGTACTCTCTCATCTACTAATTGATACGTGTATGATATCCGATGTTAGATGACCGTAAACATACCTATTGAGTTGGAAGTTTGTAGTTTAACATTTTGGACAAATTATTTTGCAAGTCGCAGGTGCAATACCAAAGAAATATAATTTTGCTTCACGAAAGAATGGAAATAAGTTATCATTAACTATCTCACCATTGCAGTCACGACATACCTTACTTCCTAAACATTTGGACCTTCACCACACTTTGACGGCTAATGGTGGAGATGGAGCGGAGTGGATTGTCTCAACAGACGCCTTAGTAACACGACCTTTATGCAGATCCTCACGGCACTTTTGTCCCTTCGAGTTCGAGGGTCATAAACGCATATGGAGCCGGAGTGCATCGGTTCTCAACGGATATACAAGTCAAATTAATCGAAGCGATTGAGGTAGTTTGATTGATTCTCGAGTTAGGTTTCACTTTCCGGTAATGAATGAAAATGGCTGAATATAGTTTAATAATTTTTTGAAAATTAATAATTAATATAATTATATAAAATTATTTCCGTTGAATACAATGTTTACTTTGTTTCTAGAGGGCTTGAAAGATGATGTGATTGAGATCCATTGAAGTCTACATTTGCTTTAAGCCACCACTTTATGAATCATAGGTTGTTGCTGCTATGACTTTAAGGTCATGGACCACTAATATAAATAAATGTCGTTTCTTCAAGATCTTTTCGTGATTAGAACAACTTGTTCATAATGCAAATATACCGTCCCTGCTAGATTGTCGAGGATTATTTCATCTCTACTGCGATTCTCTTAAGTATAATGAAGTTTTGGTCTTTCAAAATAATGTGCACTTGTGCATCTGTTATTCCTTTCTTTTGTTTACAGCCTGAAAGTGGAAATCGTAAATGGTTCCTGCTCAAGAGCTTGGTAAACTATCCAACCACCACACGCCTCCTCCTAATCCTCTCTCCCCTTCAGATTTTACTAGATGTAGATTCCACGAGACGTGTATTTTGATATGAAGATGAAATTTATCAAGAATAACAATTGATATGTATGTTCATCGCATAGATATGCTTGTCTCTTACATTCTTACGGATAATATGATTTTTGATTTAATATTTGTTGTTTCGAATTCTAAATCGCTATATAGCTTCTGTGGATTTATTTTACACCGTATGAATTTATTTGTAAACTCACCCAATTCACATTATTTTCACTATATCTTGTTTGTTTCACTAAACCGATGTTTTGACCCCACATTGTTCACTCATGCACAATATCCTCTTCACCGATGTTGCCCCAAGACATGAAATTTTCAGCAAGACTTTGCACCGGTAATTTGCTTCGTCTTCGATATAGATTAATGATCATACTCAAGATTCCTAAACTCGAACATACGCATGGTCACGATTTTCTTTAGTTATTGTAACTTCCCTATCTTCCTCAATTCATGACCTTCATGATTGATGGGTTCTGAAGTCGTGAATCGCTATCACCCAGTTATCAAACAATATGTTAAATAAGTTTTCTTGAGATGTCTCTGTTGATTCTCCATACTGCTTCATTAGTCCTATATTCGTGCATCATTTTTTGCTTTGTGCATTTCTTAGGAGAAAAGCGTTAGTGTTAAAAGCTGAAAACCTACACTATAAAGACATTTTTCCATCGTATTACTAAAGGATATGGCTCGTATGTTATCTACTTTCAAAATATTTTCATCAAATGCTTAATGATACTGAGCTCTTTCGATGTATTTGCCGCCATTGTATTGTGGGCATCAATGAGAAGTGGCTTTGCTTTTAGCTTATCCTTGTTTATCCGTGTGTGCAGTGATGTTCTGATTGCATTTCTTGTGATATAGTTTTAAGGTTGTCTTATCGAATTGTCCATTTTATGATTTGTCAATACTTGCTTAAAAGCACGATCACTATTTGTAGTTATTTTGTTTTGTACTTTAAATTATTTTGCGTAGGAGGGACTTTCTTCAAGATGGTAAGTTATAGGCATGACGTTATACATGCCATCGTTTATCTTCTAAGGATGCCTTAGTGGAATTTATTTTAACTTGCAGGGAAAATATGGGGAAAGTATATATGATGGAAAGTTTCGTGTGTGAAACTATTATTGGTTTCACCTTTTATTTTCTAGTTTACATACGGACTTAGATGCGATGCATCTGAGCTTATAGTAGTGGCCTATCTTACGGGAAGTCATGGAAGCATAGTTTACAATAGTATCTATAATATCCCTCCTAACGAAACATAATTTTAAAGTTTGAGATTGAGCGAGATAGTTGAGTGGATGATTTACGCTCGAGTGTTGGTTCCGATCGGAAACTTCAGGACATCAATGGCGCTCTCTTCGGTTTGTGCACAAGGAACGGGCTTGGACCCGAGTGATCTCGAACATGGAAGCACGGATAGCATGTTCAAGGTCCATCATTGCCATCATTTTGTGTGATTGTAATCGTCGTCTGCCTTTTCCACTTTGTGAGCATTACGGTGTCCACCATGGCTTGTGAGTGAGAACTTACGCATGCGTAAGTTGCAAGAGAAAACCTTGGTCAAGCAAGTCTTGATTGTACCTCGGGTTCTTTGGATGCTCGTGATGGATCCTCCGAGCTCAAATTCAACCACTCTCCTGGATTCGATTCAGTATGCCTTGATGCACCGATTCTTCATTGGCATCTTATTTTGTTGTGCGCCATGATTCTTCCTGAGAATCTTCTCTTCCCTCTCTTCGTCTCAATTGGTTCTATATATGAGGGATGAATAATTTG